>JAROYD020000005.1:53928781-53995022 GCA_029618875.2 Dynastes tityus | reverse complement strand
ACCCACCCATTGAAATCCAAGCATTGCCCTCGCAAAAGCACAAGAAAATAGTTTCTATTGAATACCCTGCTATCTACATCAGGGAAATTTCCTAAAACCTGGTTATACCATTTGTAAATATGGTATGAAAAACTTCTTTCAAAAAGAGTCAATCTGTGTCTAAATAGATTGTTTACTAACGATGAAAACAAAAACTTGTTATTGTTTAACTATCAGATACTAAAAACACGCTACTTGGCACAAATAGGTACTGCAACATCTAGCATAACAAAAGGTGGTATATAATTATTACACTTAACACTTTCTCCTAATAATTACGTAACACCTTTTCAAAAAAAATGTCAAATATTTGCAAATTGATCACTTGAAAAACCAGTCTTTTAGATTTAAAACTTTTGCATTGCAGTGGTCATAGGTTTTTTTATAAGGTATTTACGAACATTTACGAACCTGGTTTTTTACTTGACGGGCCTGCATTATCTGAAGGGAGTTTTCTCTTACCATCAACAACGTGTTCTTCTTTCTTAACTTCTTTATCTGTACTGCTATCTGAATTAATGTCGCCATCAGACTTTTTGTCACTTTTATCTTTCTTTGTATCTTTCTTATTCTTCTCATCAGCTTCCTCTTTCATTTCACCTTCCTTTTCTTTATTTTCCTCTTCTTCATTATCCTCTTCTTTCTCAAATTTCTCCTCAGCAGAATTTAGTAACTTCCTAAGTGCTTTTCTTCCGTAACTCCTTCTAGTTTCGTTTCTTCAGGCTCACTATCTGTACTGTCAGATATATAATCTAATTTTCTACACTCATCAGATTCTTCGGCATCTGTATCATGGTTTTTCTGCTTCTTCTTCTTGTTCTCATTTTCTTGTTTCTTCTTTTTCTTTTCTGGTTTGTCATCATTGTCTTTCTTCCACAAGACGCTATCTAGTCCACTCGTTGCTTCTCTGTAGGTAAACATTGCAAATTCTTCAAAACGTTTAGGTACTTTGATCTGTCTTCCTCGTGTGTCTACTTTCTGTTTCAATCTTCGTATTTGTGACTCTTCTTCTTTTTCTTCTTGAATAGTCTCATTTAGTAGTTCGTTTTCTTGTTCCTGGTTTGCACTTTTATATATGTTCTCGTCTGTTCTGTTATTTGATACCTCTTCATCTATATTAATATGAATATATCGTGGTGGTTCATTTACCGTTTTATTTTCTGGTTTCCCGAACACTACATCCCTGTGTACCGAGATCCTTTCCTTTTCTGAATCCCATAACCTATATCCGTTTGGAGCGTAGCCAACAAAAATGTATTTTTTACTTCTTTCATCCAACTTTTTTAGATGTCCTAAAACTTTCGCATATGCTAGATATCCAAAATCTTGCAATTTCGAAAATCAGGTTTTTTATTTGTTCACATCTCGCTTGGTGTTCTAGGCACTGTGCCTGAGGGAGCTCGATTTAATAAGTGGGCCGTTACCCTAATGGCTTCTCTTCAAAACTGTTTTCTTAGACCTGAGTCAAATATCAAGGATCTAGCTTTCTCCATTAGCGTGCGATTTCGCCGTTCGGGTTTCCCATTTGACTGTGGACTGTACGATATTGTGAGGTCCATAACAATTCCCTTTCTTTTACACCACGCTCTCATTTCGTTATTCAAGAACTCACTTCCATTATCAGCTGTTAACTTTGACACTCTTAAACTTTTGTATGCTTCTACTTCTTCTGTATACAGCTTCAAACAATTCTTCGCTTCATTCTTATTTCCAAATAGATAAACTACTATATAGTGTGTATAATCATCGAAGACTGTTAGTACAAATTTCTTACCGATCCATGTTGGAGGATCAATCGGTCCAGCTAGATCTGCGTGAATTATTTCCAACTCTCTTGTAGTTCTGGTTCTTTCAATTTGAAATGGAATTCTTGTTTCTCTTGCTTTTAGGCATACATCACATATTAAGTCAAAACATAGTCACAGTCATAATCTTTCTCACTTATGTCCAGACTTTTAACGGGATCACTTTGAATGAACCTTTTAATGATTTTTACACTCAGATGTCCCAGTTCTTTATGCCACTCTAACACTAACTTGCTTCATAAAATCTATTATTTTGCTTTAGTCCTTCTATAATAACTTCATTGTTCTTTGAGATAATCATTTTGTTTTTCTCAAAAACAACTTTACCATTTTTTTCAGTAATTGCGTTCACTGATAGTAAGTTTTTACTTAACTCCAGTACAAAAAGAACATCTTCCAAAATACAGTTCTCTCCTTCAACTGACCCTTTATCTTCTGCTTTCATCGATTCACTTTTCTCGCAGCTACAATATCTGTATTTATAGGTTGAAGATCTCTAAATAGTTCTTTATAATTAACGACATGTGAGGATGAACCGGAATCTACTACCGATATATTATGTATCTCTTTTTTATATTCTTCTATCAAAAAGGATACTTTTCTGTCATCGGACTTTGATCTCCTCTCTCTATCTCTGTTTCTAAAAAAAAAACAATCTTTCTCGACATGGTTATTCTTTTTACAAATTTCACACCCACGAACTGGTTTGTGTATTCCTTCTCTGTGACTACCATCTCTTTTAGTGCAATTCCTAGCAAAATGTCCCGGTTTTTGACAACTATAGTATTTTTTTTCTCCACTTTCTTTAAATTTGCAGTACTTTTCAATGTGCCCTGGTTTTCTAGACCAGTGCAAAAACCTTTCGAAGTACTAAAAGCTACTGACTCTTTACATCCAGTGCTCTTGTTCATCGTTTCTTCTGTTACTAACTTGGATGTTAATGTTATTGGTGTAGGTTCTTCTGGTATTATTAATTCCCATGCTGTCCGAAAATGTTTATAAATATCAGGTTATGTGCATTTTTGATATTACTATGCTTTCATTTATATTTTGATTAAGAGCTTTTAATCTAAATACCAGATTTTCAATCTTACTTATGTGCATTGTTATGTCACTTCCTTTCTAATAAGTAAAATTAAAGAATTCCTGTAAGAGCATGTGATTCGGTGTACATCTGACATGACGTTTCACAATTGATAATACTTATGTAATAATACTTTCTTATCTACTGTAGTAATAATTATTTTCTGTACTTTTGCATCTTTCTTTCTCCATATGTCTATTTCCTTTTCGGTTTTCACTGACTCTATCTTACTATAACCTTTTACAACCTCATATAATCCATTTACTTTAAATACGAGGGATGATCGTAAAATAAGGTTTCCATATTTTTTAAAAATAGACAGCATTCTTTATTCCCTTAACATTACACATCGTTTTAAAGGTAAAAACTTAAGCTATTTTTCGACATAATCGCCATTTTTATCCAAGCATTTTTGCAGACGGTGCTCCAACTTCTGTATCCCCATGTCGTAAAATTCTGCCGCCAGTCCTTTCAAGAATGGAATAACCTCAATTGTGGTGTTGGAAATCTCAGGAATCCGAAGAGCGAGTTGACGAATGGTGACCCTCCGATCTTCAAGCAGTATGCTCTGAGACCTTTTCAACGATCTCCTCTAAAACGGATTTAAAAACTATTCAGAAGAATTACTTCGGACTAGTGGAGGCAATAGAAAAATTACAAAATCCTTCGGTGTCGTTAGTGAAATCTCTGCAAATAGTGCAACATGTTCACGCACAGCTATGTGCGGTAGAAGACGCAAAAAATGTTTGTGTTTTAAAAAGGTTTGAAAGTGTTTTAGAGAAAGATTCTGATTTTGGCACATTAAGACAAATTTGTGAAGGTGCGTCAACAGAACTGTTAAATTGTTCCAAAGATTATTTTAATTACGCAAATATAACGTCACTAGATGCAGAACGTTCGTTTTCTGCATATAAACACACTTTTTCCTCACGCCGCACTCGGTTTGCCGAAACAACTGTGGAAACATATCTAATGTTGCGGATATTTAACAGACATTATTCACTTTGTGATTTCACGGAAGACTCTTAAGACGGTAAGTGTTTGAGCACGTATTATAGTTTATTTCTAACCATTTATTTTGTGTAAAATTGAGCAACTCTAATTATCACTTCTATTGAAAATGGTACCTACCCTGTAGCAATTTATTTGGACTTAAGCAAGGCTTTCGATTGTGTTAAGAATTTCGCTCTGGAGTGGATAGAATCGTTTTGAAGGATAGAAAACAATATGTTAGCATTTTGGACTATAGCAGTAGCAGAGTTAACAACCACAGTATCTCCAGCAAACTTACAACTAATATCGGTGTACCCCAAGGCTCAATATTAGGTCCCGTTCTTTTTCTGCTTTTTATCAATGATCTTCCTCTTAACATAAGAGAGAATTTTATCACTCTTTACGCTGACGATATTGCTTTAGTGGCATCTGATAAGAACGACCATAACCCATAAATTAAATGTAACTCTATGTTGGTTAGGATCTATAACTGGTTTATAGGTAACCAACTCGTTGTCAACAACTCTAAGGGCGCATATATTAGATTTCACCCTTATCAGTTACATCCGAATTTTACCTATAATTAAAGTTAAATGACGAACAATTAGCAAGGGCAAGTGAATATAAAGATTTAGGGGAAGAAGTTCAATTTACCTAAATTAAAATTTTCAGTGCAAGAATTTTTAACAAATAATGTTATTTGATTTTAATTGTATCTAAATTCGTCAATGTTTTAGTGTAAGTCCTCCTCCCAATCTCTTTATATTACTGCCTTTGTAATTGCAGACTTAATGTCTTTTTGCTGTTATTACTGGTGTATTCGTGTTTGTATTGCGTGTGTCTCTGGACCATTTTGTATACTTCTGTAAGTCGGTGGAAATAAATAAATAAATAGATAAATTGTATCGAAACCAAGCATTCGACATGTAGACATTGTTGCCACGTTTGTAACATTATATCTTTGATTTCCTACTTCACTACGAATAGCTTATAATCTATACACCTGTAACAAAATTGAGGCTATTAATGGGTTACATTTATCGAAAATCTACAATGCAAATCTTCTCGCAACTCGGTGCTTCGTACCTGTTGCTGCTTCTGCTGGAAGCAACGCCGCTTCACATACGCGAAATATAAATTATACAATTTAAGAATGTGTCCGCCGTACATAAAAGATTCTTCGCGGTAAGACGAAATAAATGTTTTATAATAACATTACTCGGTCTCTGTGTAGCGCTGCTTTAATGCGCGGCTGTGACTTGCGTATATACGGAGGCCCGAATCCGAGATACACCGTACTAATTCAGATAAGGCGCGCCGCGTACACGATAAAGACGGACAGCGTTCACATGTATATAGTATAGGAGATCAGTATTTTAATGGGGACCCGAGGCGAGGGTGGCTGTGTGGGCGAGGTAACTACCGCTGGAGCCGGCCCTGCCTCCGGCGTCAAACCACTGCTCCCTGATGTATACTTACCGCGCACGTCCTCTCCTTCTTCCTCCGAGTGATGTTGTTGCCTCCTCTTTTTATTTCTCGTTATGCTTATGTTATATTTTTTAGCCTCTGATGCGGTTCGGTCGCTCGCTTTGTTTTATCATTACCCTTCTCGTCGTCCGTACCTACCGATCTTAATGACGATGGCGGTCGATAAACTGGGGCATTGCGCTTTGTCCTCATATAGGTATGTTGTTACACACGTCGCGTTGGATGAAACTTTGTATATAGACACGTTTGGAAAGGTGATGTCCATCACCTTTCATTTTTCCTCTTCTCCATGTATCAAGCATAACTGGTTCAAATACATTTTTATGAATTTGAAATCAAATTTTGTTGCAAAAGTTTTAGTTTCAAGTTTTCGAATTTAGATAATGATTTGGAGTTTGGGGCTTATTGCGATACGTCTACAAATTACTAATTCTAGTTTTACTACATATTGGAAAAGCACAAACTATGTAGGGTGGCCAAATAAGAATGGCAGCCGGCTATATCTCAGAAACTAGTGATCGCAGAGCTTTCGGGTAAAATCTTTTTCAATAAACGTGGCTAAAAACAGAGGCGGGGCAAGGCCTAAATTTGATGTGGGCAAGATAAATCTTGCGAGGCGCTCTGGTGGCGCAAGAGGAGGAATTTTATAGAGAGAAAAACACTTTTTGAAACATTTATTCGTAAAAATGTAAACATCTTCGCTTTAACTAACATTATTAAGTAAACACTAACAGTAAAGAATTAAAGAAATAGAAATTTCCTGCTTTTAGCCTTACTGAACTCCTTAATAACTGTATCGTAATCCAGCTTAGATGCTATATCTGCTTCAATAGATAAAACTGCCAAAGCTGAAAGTCTTTGCTGTCCCATTGTACCTACTTCTTAAATCATTTTTTATTAGTTTTAATTTTGAAAAGCTCCTTTCAGCAGAGGCTGTACTTACTGGTACTGTCACTGTACACATTTTGTCGTATCTTCTAAAGTAAAGTGGTGGGGAGACGTCAATTCCTTTTTTTAAATAAATGTTGGTTACTCCAGTTAGGCTTAACCGATTTTAACCATCTTGGCCTCGTTTAAAAGAGCTTTATTTGATCTATAAAATGCAGTTTTGGTTTACCTCTTATGAATTGTACCCTCACCACTAGATGGCGTTATCTGACTTTATAACAAATAAAACGGCTTTTCGCGAAAATTTTAAATAGAATGATATGTTTCTTTTCAAGCGAAAAGGTAGGGAATTAAAAGCTTAAGACGCCAGTGAAAGCTACATCTCGATATATTTTCTCTAATCGAAGATATTAACAAAAAATGTAAATATTTGTTGTTGATTTTGCCGACTGTCTACTATTTTTTTAAATTTCTAAATATAACCATATTAGTAAAAATAAAAAAAATATAGGTTATTTCGAAGATAATTATTTATTTTAATGCCTCATCAATAAACTCGATCTCATTCTTCTAACGATTTCAACTTGAGTGGGCCTTTGAAACAGCTGTTTCGAATTAATTAATAATATTTTGTGTGGTGAGGAGTGTGCCGATACTCTGTGTTGTTTGTAATAAAAATTTGATTAATATGCTATGTGAATTTCGAAAAACAATATTATTACTTAATTAACACTGTGATGCCCCTTTGTTTCTATGTTATATCATCTATGTTATATTCTTATAACATAAATGAATTATCAGTAGCTTCCACGGGTGGTAAGAGTTTTAGTGAACTGTTTCATACATCGATAGATTGATAGATTGTACTTGTTTGAAAAGTAGGCTAAAAGAAAAACGGCAAATTGTCCCCTAAGATCCTATGTTTATGTAAAAATCTTGTTACTAGGCAACGCAAAGACAACAACTGTCAAACTATTAACATTTATCAATTCATATTTCTATTATTGTGTAAAAGTTTTGCTGTTCGTGTTCTATATTTTTTGTTTTCCGTTCTCAATATTTTTATGCTTGTTCTTTGTTGATCGTTTGCTTTACTGAATATTCTTCCAATGAATTTATTATTACAGTTCGTTTGAATTTGTTACAGTTTTTGGTAGATGATATGCTTACTTTACGATGGCGTGCGTACGAACAATGAAATATAAGGTTGAGGCAATTTTAATATTTGGTGAATCTGGTAGAAATTACCACGAAGCCGAAAGAATATTTAATGAACGCTATCCGGATAGACCTATTAGTAGGAAATACGAGGGATGATCGTAAAATAAGGTTCCCATATTTTTTAAAAATAGACAGGATTCTTTATTTCCTTAACATTATACATTCTTTTAAAGGTAAAAACTACAGCTATTTTTCGATATAATCGCCATTTCTATCCAAGCATTTTTGCAGACGGTGCTCCAACTTCTGTATCCCCATGTCGTAAAATTCTGCCGCCAGTCCTTTCAAGAACCTTTTCAATTGTGGTGTTGGAAATCTCAGGAATCCGAAGAGCGAGTTGACGAATGGTGACCCTCCGATCTTCAAGCAGTATGCTCTCGACCTTTTCAACGATTTCCTCTGAAGTCTGAAGTCTTCCGCTCCGCTCTTTATCATGAATTTCCGTCCGACCTCCAGTGAATTCCCTACACCATTTGCGGACGTGTTGAACATCTATACACTTTTCTCCATAAACTTCGGTTAATTGGCGATGAATGTCTATAGGTGAAACCCCTTTCGCGTTTAAAAAACGTATCACAGCGTGAATTTCGCACCTGGCGGTAGCGGCGATCGGGAGTTCCATCTCGGACGGTTGCTTAGCTAATACTAAGTGGCGTAGCGAGACGGGAGTGGCACGTATATAGAGTGGGAGACCTGCTCCACAAGCCTATGTTGTCGGATTTCGCCTAACACGTCTTATTGCTGCTGTAGGGCTTTGGGAACCTTATTTTACGATCATCCCTCGTATTTGAGAGAACTTTGCGCTAAATTCTTGACAACTGGTAGCGTAGATAGGACGAAATCCACAGGACGACCTATTTTGCCAGAAGGTAAGAAGATTAAAATCATTGGAGAATTTGTAGTTGCACCACAACCTTTAGGTCCTCACTGTAGAAACTCTTTGTCGTACGAGCGGTGCCCCTGAAAGAGTACGGAATAATGTCTCTTGCTAATATTATTATTTTTAGGTTTTACTTTTCTCTATAAACTGCTAAATAATAACAAACAACAGAGAGTATCGGCACACTCCTCACCACACAAAATGTTATTAATTAATTCGGAACAGCTGTTTCAAATGCTCACTGGGCCCCCATTTTCAACCGGGTTACCGAATAAATCTGAACGAAAAAACTAAAAACTTTTACTTTAATTCTACCATGCATGTCTATCCCTCCTCTCGAAGAAAAAGAAGGGTATATATGTACAAATGTGTCTAAACATGTAACTGTGTATATCTATTTCCAAATACCTACTTTTCTATCGCTTAACTCTAACATGCTGGGTATATATGAAACGGCCAAGGGTTTTATTCCGCCCTCGTAGAAAAGAGCGAGACGAAAGGAAGGTTACTTCCCGCAAATTTTCTCTATCTACGCACTCTAAGGATACTAAACAAATCAAACATAAATTGCAGAACACCGAGACTCGGTCTTCGTCAAGTGTAAACTGAAAGGTTCTTTTACCCTAATAAATCAAACAAGCAAGAGAAATGAAGTGGAGCATTATCCTTGTTCATGACCTGCGAATGTTGCATCTCTTTCTTAAGGTACATTGTCTCAAATGCGTCCAATTCCCGAGGTGAAGTTACGTTTTAATTAATTTGAGATTTTCCAATTTGATAACATGTCCTGTGTTATTCATATGGTCAGCTACACTTGACGCTCCTGTTCGACCGAATCTATAGCATCTCATGTGTTCATTAAATCTAATACCTATCGCTCGTTTCGTTTGTCCAATGTAGGCTTTATCACACACACAAAAAAAAAAAAAAAAAAACATAACGTCTTTCCAAAATTTATGAAGGTTAACCTTTCCAATAATTGTAAGAAACCACAAAACGTCATAAATCATGCCAAAAAACAATGGCTACGAAATGAAATCAGGTATCAGTATGCAAGACGTAGTCAATTAGAAATAGAATTATACGAGTTACACCTTAAAATAACACGGTTTTTAGATGAAAACAATTTTCAAAAATGGTGTGTTTTCCAAAGACGCGTAATTGAACGAATTAATCGTAGTTTAAACTAAAAATGGTGGGCCTCAACAAGAAATTCTATAAAATTTGCCCTAAAAAGGACGTAAACCCCGCATGTACAGTGGAGAACACACCACTAATTTGTAACCAATCAGCAGAGACCTTCAATAGAACTGAAATCACACTGTTAAATAAAGGACTAAAACACTGTATTCGGACTCAAAAATCCCGACGGAGGACCTCATTGCGTCAGTAGAGACAGCCATTAAGAACTTAGATTCCATAACAAAAGATTACATAAGAAACAGTGCAAAATTACGATTTCGAAAAACTTGAACGAAAAAAAAAGTCTGAGAAATAACACAGGGGACCTCAGAACTATTAAAGGTCTCAAAAATAAAAATTGTTTTTACCTAAAAGCAGACAAAGGGAATAGAATAGTCATTTTGGACAAGCCCGATTATTTCAATCGCGTCAATCATTTGTTGTCATCGGGACCTTAAAAAGGTTTAAGAAAAAGTCCGTTACCATCCATGATCAGAGAAACAAAGGAGGTTATAAAAAATTGTCCAAAACTCATTAACGCGAACCTTAAGTTTAGATTGTCAGTCCCAAACCCGACAGTTCCAAAAATGTATTGCCTCCCAAAAAAATCCATAAACCAGGAAAGTCCATGAGACCAATAGTTTCAGGTATAGACTCACCTACGTACAAACTGTCCAAATGGCTAGTAAACGAATACAAAAATTTACCCATCAAAGTAGACAGCCTAGAAGTAGAAAATTCACTAGATTTTGTAAATAAGGTCAATAATATTGAATTAGAAAAAGGGGGAAATTTTAGTATCGTTTGATGTTTGTTCACTCTTCCCCAGCGTACCAATCCCAGAAACCATAGAATATTTAGTTGAACTCTTAAAACTTAACGACATTGACGACGTCAAAATCGCGGAATACAAAAGACTAACTTCTCTGTGCATGAACCAAAACCGTTTTCAAATAGGGAGCAAATATTATGAACAATTGGAGGGTACGGCGATGGGTAATCCACTGCCCCCGTTCATAGCCAACTTGTTTATGAGTAAATTTGAAACGTGTTTGAAAAAGGACACCGTGTATTTCCCTAGAATTTGGCTTAGATATGTAGATGATATTTTCGCGGTTTTTGACACTAAGGAAAGTAACATCCCGGATTTCCTCGCGACACTCAACTCAAAATTCGGATCCATTAAATTTACAGTAGAAGAAGAAGTGAACAATCAACTCCCATTTCTAGATAGCCTAGTAATTAGAAACAATAATAAAGTAGAAATAGACATCTATAGAAAAGAAACAAGCACTAATAGATTCATTATGACCGATTCGAACCACTGCGAACAACATAAAATGGCCGCGATTAGTTTCTTAATTAATAGACTAGTGAAATTTCCTAAACCAAAATATACAAGAAAGAGCTTAAATTCATAAAAAATGTGGCTATTTATAATGATTACTCGTCTATAGATGTCGACCGCATCCTTAAGGTCCAATATAGGCATTATGTAAGAAATTCTACGACCTTGATACCAGTAGAAACGCGCGACAAGAAATTTTTGAAACTCCCCTTCCATAGAATATCGAAAGGAGTCAGTAAAGTTTTTAGGGGACAAGACATGAACGTATGTTTTAGTTCACGAAATACACTTAAGAACCTTCTTGGTAATCCAAAAGACAAACCGGGCATGAAAGAAAGGTCGGGAATTTATAAAATTGCATGCAACGATTGTGATAAAGCCTACATTGGACAAACGAAACGAGCGATAGGTATTAGATTTAATGAACACATGAGATGCTATAGATTCGGTCGAACAGGAGCGTCAAGGTAGCTGACCATATGAATAACACAGGACATGTAATCAAATTGGAAAATCTCAAATTAATTAAAAACGTAACTTCACCTCGGGAATTGGACGCATTTGAGACAATGTACCTTAAGAAAGAGATGCAACATTCGCAGGTCATGAACAAGGATAATGCTCCACTTCATTTCTTCTTGTTTGATTTATTAGGGTAAAAGAACCTTTTAGTTTACACTTGACGAAGACCGAGTCTCGGTGTTCTGCAATTTATGTTTGATTTGTTTAGTATCCTTAGAGTGCGTAGATAGAGAATTAGCGGGAAGTAACCTTCCTTTCGTCTCGCTCTTTTCTACGAGGGCGGGATAAAACCCTTGGCCGTTTCATATATACCCAGCATGTTAGAGTTAAGCGATAGAAAAGTAGGTATTTGGAAATAGATATACACAGTTACATGTTTAGACACATTTGTACATATATACCCTTCTTTTTCTTCGAGAGGAGGGATAGACATGCATGGTAGAATTAAAGTAAAAGTTTTTAGTTTTTCGTTCAGATTTATTCGGTAACCCGTTGAAAATGGGGGCCCAGTGAGCCTTTGAAACAGCTGTTCCGAATTAATTAATAACATTTTGTGTGGTGAGGAGTGTGCCGATACTCTCTGTTGTTTGTCATATCCTTAATAATACAGATTCCAAGGTTATTCGCCTTTTTGTTTTGCATATTCACTAGATGTACATCAGCTAACAACTTAAAATTTACGAATTCGTTCAACAGATGAAAAATGAAAATGTAGAAGTCTGTGTATGCAATTTCAGAAGCCGAGAGATGGAGGCCCTTCACGATACATTAATTATTACTTCTGTAAAATTGTAGCGAGCACGCAGAGCCCGGCGCACCGGCTCGATAAATAAAAGAAATTATAATCAAAGCAAAAACGCAGAACACCCACTAGTGCACCTGCCGTTCGTTTGGAATGCGGACCGCGTATTCACAAACCTTGTATGGTGATGCGTCGAATGTTGTACCGAAGTATACGAAGTAGAAGTGGGAGTAGTTTCCGACATGTCGGGTTGAACCGCGAGTATGCTTTTTCAAAGCCGAAATGGAATTTATTCGATGAATAGATTGAGAGGTTTTCACTTTCGTTATATGTTTACATAGAAGGTCCGTAGTTAATAAATCCTATTAGGAATTGCACTATTTAACACTTAGAATATATGTACTGAAATGTTCTATATGTTGGAAATTGTTGAATAAAATTAATTTTTCGCAAATTAATTAGTTAATTATACAAACTGAGGATTCGGAAGTGTTCTAAAACACTTTTTCAACTATTTAAATCAAGCTTAATATCAATTAATGAGATTAAACGAGTATTAAAGCTGAAAAATGAAAAACTGACCTGAAATTTATGACGATGTCATATAAGCTTTATGTTCACGTGACATTCACAGGAAACCCGCCTATTCTTAACCACCAACCTGCATTTCTACCTTGAATTTATAGTACGATTTGAAATACTAAACCCCTTTCATCCAGAGCAAATTTTGATAATTCTTTTCCAAATACAATTTGATATTGAATTTCCGATGAATAAATTTATTTGTAAAAGTAGCATGATGGTATACATATAGTGACGCAACTAGAACACGCAAATTATACTACTTTGTTATACAAAACCCTAATGACAATTGTTCAATAATAAATTTTACTGACGTTTACGACACTAACTTAACATATTTAATATTCGAAATTATGTTAGAAATACCTCCAAATTTATGCTGCTACCTGTTATAGGAAGGTACGAGGTGTGGCAATTAAATAACCGGACTGGTGCTACAAAACATTTTATTGATCATCAATTACATTATAAAGTTTACCCCCTTTAATGTACTCTCCTTGCCGATCCCTACAACGCTCCATACGAATTTTCCACTGTCGAAAGCAGTGCTGGAAGTCCGTTTCTGTCAGCTTGTTGAGATCCTCCGTCGCTTTCGTTTTCACCTCTTCCACACTGTCAAATCTTGTCCCCTTAACATTCGATTTTACCTTAGGAAATAAAAGAAAGTCACAGGGGGCCAGACCGGGCGAGTACGGTGGGTGGTCCAAAACGATGATGCCGGATTTCGCAAAGAACGGCTTCACAGTCAAGGCGGAATGGGCTGGCGTATTGTCATGGTGGAGCATCCAGTATTTGCTCTTCCACAAATCGGGTCTTCGTCTTCTCACTCGTTCACGAAATCTTGAGGTTAACTCGTTGCTCGATCTAAACACTCTGAATTTTTCCGACGCGATGCTAGCGTAAGGACTTGAACGGACGATTGCTACAACGATACTGAGCGACGTACAACCGTGCCTATCGAGCTCAAGGAGGGGGAAGCATCTTCAATCACAGACATATTCAAACTTGCCGTGGCGTGCTCGCTATTTGGCGATAGTAGCACCAGTCTGGTTATTTAATTGCCACACCTCGTATTCCATTAATTTTGAGGATTTACGGGCTGCAAAAAATGGCTAGAAGAGGAGTTATTTGGTCGTTGGAGTTAAAATAAGTCCCCAGTACCCTCGCTCCAGAAATCGGAGGCCCGGGAAGGAGTAGGGGCTATCGAAAAGGAGCTAGGATCCATATGTACATGTTCTAAGATTTATTTAAGCCTTTTTTTGTGACATGTACTGTTAATAAATAAATTTTGGAGCTCTCGCATTTACGCTGCAACGGTGTTGAAGACATCACATTCTACCTAGGCTTCGCAGTGACCATAAGAGGTGGTTATGGAAATTTGCCATCGCTTCGTCCATCAATAATTCAAATGGAAGTACATAATGGTGTAAAGGTTTTCAAGAGAATCCCAAACATCAATGATGATTTCCAGGTTGGAATATTTGGAGCCCTAGTAAATTATAAGAATCCAACATCTCACTGTTTAATACATGTCAAACAGGATTTTGAGATAACTGCAAACTTTATGCTAATCGTACTATTCTAATGTTTGGATTATCGATCATTTCATCAATCATACTTTCCTCTCGGATCTTTAAAGTTTGCTAGGGATAGGCTGGTAGCTTTTAGGCACTTTTATCTTTGGAACACAACGATGCTCCTCTGCCATCGGATTAGGTGTTTCTCTCGGATGGTATCCAGGGCTTCTTTAGGATCAACGGAGCTCCATTTGCTAGATGTTATCCTTAGTATGGAGTCTACCTGCTATAATATGACGACGAGGAGGTGGAGAGTCTTGAGGGATTTGCACGATTCTAGCCATCAACGTCTTCACATTTTCTCTCTCCATATTTTCCAGATCTTCCGATACGCTCGGTATTCCCAGCTCGGCTCGCAACTGTTGATTTCGGACAAACTATAAGGTACCAGTAATTATACGAAATATTTGGTTTTGCGGGAACTCCAATTTCTTCAAGTGGCCGGGAGCCATCGTTGAACATGCCAGCGCACCATAGCCTATGATTGTATGAGAAATCGTTGATTGCCCGCACAAATTTAAAGACTTTTAGGCTAAAAAGGAGTATAAAAATTATACGATAATCTTTTGCAGTAGCTCCATAAATTATCTTGCAATTTTATTCAATTTCTATTTTGTAAATTCATTTTGGAAAGCGCTGTATACCATTTTTGAAAGCCATCATTAATCAAACAGATTGGAACTTGTGTAACGATGTCTTCGCGATGTTTTGCTTGTACGCATCACGTACAAGGTCGCAATACGTCATAAGCAAGAAGTGCAACGTCATGCAAAGATTCTGTATATTGCATTTCGATAGACTTTTGTGTGGAAACTCGGCTTGAGCTGACTATAATAGGCCGATCATTAGTTTCAACTCTATGTAGCAAGTCGGTATTTCAAGCTGACTATAACATGCTGAATAGAGTCCGGAAAATATACATCGGGTAAATCGGCTGGTGCCGGCAACCTTGGAATATTTCGAATTACAAAAAGTATCCCAGAGGAAGTCGGCTTACGCAGGCAACTCTAGAATATTTGACACCGCATCCGTAGTCGCAGCCTTCAGCTGATTGATAGGATCTGCGAGGGACACCGCTGCTAAAATTATTATAAGTCCGTATTTTAATTTATATCGTTACCCGTTGCACTCGATTTATTTTAACTTAGAAAAATCTAAGATCGTAGATTAATTTATACCGATACCCGTTACAAACATTTGACTGTTTAAAATAGTAAATCATTTAAACTATTACATATCGTTTCGCCGCTTGTTATGTTTTATTGAGTTTTTTATCTTTTCTGTTGAAAACCGTATATTCACAACCGAACTAGTTCTATTTTATTTTGATTTAATTATGAATTGTGTTTGCGTTTGTCGTTATTTTGTAGTGAATGTTTAAACTTGCAAATAAATTTGAAAATATTACTTACTGTTTTTGTCCCGATACTGAGCTCTGGACACCAAAGCTAATCCCGGTTGAACGTTGATGGACGTCGTGCTCGGCACCGCCATAAGCTCATTTCAAGGTCACTAAGTCTGTAAACATTTTAATCAACAACAATCACGTGGTGATAGGTTATATAAATAACGGCGACATCTTTGAGCTGGATGTGTCAATACTATCTTGCTAAGCCTGCAATTATAGTTATCTGTTAGCATTTGGGAACAGAAGAATACTTACCAAAATAATTGAAAAGCGTTTTATTTTTATCTTTGTTCAAAAGTATAAAGAGTACTGAGTACTGAGAGTAATAAGTAGAACTGTTTATTCGCAATTGGGCGTAGATACGTGACTCAGATCACACTCTCCTCATCTTCAACATTAACGTTGTGAAGTCAGATGCCCTTTTCAGGAGCAGGATTGCAAACTTTTTCACATCTACGCGGATTAATATCGATTTGGCTTGCTAAGCGTTAAAACTTTTGGAACACGTTCTATTTTTTCACATAGTATTCCCAGCATTTTTAGTGATTCTTTTAGAACTATTTGAAATATGATGCTTTTCTGCTTAAATAATTTGTAGTATTTGACATTTGAGCAGATGTAATGGAGTATAACGCACCTATTAAATTGTAACACTAGTCAACAGATTCCATGAATTAGAAAGGCAAAAAAGTTATTGGCATTGTTTCAGATACCAACATTTTTTGAGTGAGTTTCCACTCTTCACCAAAAAATACGTTATTTGAGCTTTTCTAATTGATGGAGTATGTTGACTGGCATTACAACTTAATCGCTTCTTTTCAAGTTTTGGGCCGCGTTCCTAAACACTACCCGACGAACTCTGATGTTACCTTGATAGTTCATAAAATATTTACCTTTCTCCTGCGTTTATGAACTATTTTAGGAGAATTCAGAGCTGAACTACTTCACTGCTTCCCATAGCATCAAAGAAAGTCGTACTACAAACAATTGGTAATATTCTATAACAAAAACGATTTGAAATGGATTGTTTTTCTTTTTTTTTAACGATTAAAGATAAATTCCCCATAGAAATATTTGGATTCCATGTCGTACACGTATGTATGTAGATGATCATAGCTCGTATACTACCTATTAGACAATTAAAAAATTATCTCCGTTCCACCCTGTACACCCCACAAGATCGAAACGATATAGCATTCGAGTATCGTAACAACGCGTCCGTACTTGTGCCTGCTACCGAAAGGAACCTGTTTTTATGCTCCTTCTCGAGGTCTTCGATGCTCCCACGTTGACCTCAGCGCCCTCAAACTAGTACGATAATTACGTCAAAGTCAGCTTCTTTCTTATGGGCATGGGCATTCCGTCGCCCGCGATTATCTTTTAATTTCTTTCTCCCTTCTCCTCCTCCTCCTCCTCAGAGATCTCTTACCGAAAATTTCCACTATTATCTTTGCTGACGTACGTATTCTCAACTCTTTTAATTATTAACAATTGCGAAACATCTAATTGTTAAATTTCATTTACGTTGAGAGCTGAAGATAATATGGGCGTATTATTATATTTATCTGAAATTAAAGAAGCACCACTTAAAACTTTGTTGAAGCAAAAATTAATACTGAAACAGGTGTGGCGACTTTCATTTCTACAGTTGATATTGCGTATACTGTAATAAATGTTAAAAAGGTAATACCTGCATTAGAACAATCATAACATTCTAAAATACAGTCGTCTTTTTCGAAAACGATAGGTGGTAAGCATCTGGATTCCGGTTTACGTCACTACTTTCTAGCTGGCATGATTATATCTCTTGGCACCAGGTGACACCAGGAAGTATTTCAGTGCTGTTTTTGGAAATTAATGCTATAAACTCAGAGATGAACGCAATGTAGGCAGCGGAAAGTGGCGTTCGAAACCACACTGATGACGCCAGGTAGGCAAAAAGATAATAAACCTATACCCCATCAAAAAAAAACTGAACTCAATAACTCAATAGAACTTCAAAAAAGTCCCCACCGCCGTTTTTAAACATTCAGCGACATAGTAATGTAATAATTCTTCAAACATTTTCAAAAAATTTTAAAAATGGAATACTCTTGTCGATATTTATAGATTTGCAATGTCCGAGGTTGAAGTATCCGAGGTTGATAATATAAAATTTAGTGTGAACCACTGCACAATTCACGTTTGTCATCTTATTATACAGTTATTAATTTGATAGCAAACAGAACAAAGCAACATATTTGGGAAACTCATGAGCAAAGCGTGGTAATGTCTGCGCAGTATAGGCGTGCGCTCCGTATTCAGTAAGTACAATACCAAAAAATAAGTTATAGGTCGAATAAAAATTACAGAACCAATCAAGAATTATAATATCTGAAAAGGTGTGAAACACTCACCCTCTTAAGCGGCGTTATCACCCACTGTATAAGAATCGTAAAAAGTTAACAGTATTAGATATGATTATATTTTGAAAAAGATCGTTCGACATCTACGAATGTAATGCAAGCATAATTAAGACACCTTTTGAATTCAGTTCAAAATCGGAATTTTTCTTTAACACACTCTCGAACTTTTCTAAAACGCGATCATATTTTGCGTCATGTATAGTGCGTAGCAGTGTATGTAAAATCGACACAGATGGTAATGTCGTAGCCTCGTTAAAGGGAGATTTCCAGAAGATTCATGAAGTTATATCTTGTAGGGAGGCTACTGCCAAGAACCGTTCTAACATTCAGTTCTTTGTAAGACGAATGCGTATAGCGAAAAATGTCTGTGTTACGGCGAGCACGTGAGAGTGCACATACTTGCGCGTGTAGGAGAGGGCGCGAAAGTAGCGGCAAGAAAGCAGTCGTCCTACGTATATTTACATTAAGAGATAATATGGAGAATAATGTATAAAAATGGGATGGATAGGTATACATCAAACGTCTGCTTCCTTGCTGCAGGTATGAAAGCGGTCAAAATCTATTAGAAGGAATCAGTATAGACAAAGAAAGCAATAGCTCTCACTACTTACACACACTTACAACAAAAGACAATTATGTTATGAATACACTTAAACTAGATAGATCGTAATTACGATCCGGACTCAATACAGATATTAAATAATAAAAAAAGGTTAGAATAAGAATTTATGTTAGGAATTTTACATCTAAAAAATTTTTTATTAAATGATTAAAATAAAATAATAAACAACATATATTGAAAATGGGGATACCACAAAATATAACTGTTATAGTAAAAATTTTAAACCCAAATTTAAATTTGGGACAATTGTAAATTTTTATTTTACTGTAATATTTGTGACTGGTGAGAATAAGAAAACACTAACTAGCGGAATACTCCTTTAATAATAATTAGAAATTGTTAAAAAGGTGATACCGGCAGTGGCGCACCGTATAAAAGTAGGTACGTAATATACAATATTAGTGAAAAATAATATTCTTACCTTACCGCCCTGGTAAGCTGCGTAGTATTGCAAGATCAGCAGCGCTTCCACTGTCGATTCGTTCAACCGTCGACTATGTAGATACTAGATGTTGTGGGATGTTGCACACACTTAACATAAAAATAAAATCATATAAAAATTGCCAGTATGGAATACTGTTTCCTTTAAAATTTAACCTTTGGGGCGTTTACTTTTACAATGTTTTCTACATTCAAACCTATCGCGACTTGGGAATCCGCTATTGCAATTTTTTGTGCAATAAATATGGGGCTATTTGTAATCCGGGAAATGCCTGAGATATTTTATTTTAAATTCGGGGAAAGTTACACCTTTGGGCGCCCCATCTGGGACTTTTTTGGCGTGCAGCGTGCAACTACTGTCGCTTTGAACTTCGGGGTACTGTCGAGATCGTTCAATTGAATATTACCTCTCTCACGCCGCTACCGCTACGCTACTGCTAGCCGGTACCACCTCTTTAACAAACTCTACTCATGAGATTTGATGCTTAATTTTTTTTTAAATGTTGCACTTTCATTTACAGAGAGTGTAATAAATCCATATAAAATAACTTTTACTTCGAATTTGTTCTATTACTCGAAAAAATAATTAATTATCATACATTTTCATCGACGTCCGTACATACAGCGCATTATCGTGAACGACCATAACATGCTATCGTTATACTTGGCGTGCTGTCAATAATAAATTACCAACGAGTGCATATTATACGTTAAATAGCCGACTAATAGCCTTAGAAAACGGGGCCAACGTGTAATTTATTAATAAAATTGATGAAATAAGCCCCATCGGTAAAAAAACGATCTACTTGTTAAAGTTGTTTGATGCGAAGGTATTGGCAACTTTTTATGTATAGATGGTACGGTCAAATCCACCTACAAACAGCGATCTTATAAATGGCGGTGGCACTATCATAATATATCTCATTATCTCTAGGATGTGTTTAGTAACTAGCCGCTGCTATTAAAAATTAAACCTATCTTTCGGGAGGAGGTTTGTCGGGAACGACTTTCTACCTTGCCTACTGGACTTGTTTTTAATACAACCTTTCGTAGAGGTGTTTGTAAGTTATGCATGTACAAGGGAAATTTAATACCTTAGTACAAGGATACTACACACCGTTAAAGAATAATACTGAGGCTTATGATATTTTCGAGTGCTTCAAAACCTGGAACATACAGGAAAGGGAAGAATAACGCAGGGCCGGTGCCGTATGGATGCGCGATTTTGCGTTAATAGGCGGGGTGAAAAGGGGGCATCGGGCAAATAATCAACAAGGAAAACAGCTTTTGGCGGCAGGAAATAGTAAGCAGAAATCAAAACAGTCTGAAAGATATAAATTTTTATGTTTGTCTTCGATAAAAAAATGCGTGTAAGGGAAATTTTTCTATTTTTTGGGATATATTCAAATTGAATGTTGTTTTAAGCATCTTTTTTTTGTATCCTACACATCTCATGTAATAAAAGTGAAATTTTTTTTAAATTGAATTTAAAAAAGAATCCCCCTATATAAAAATTTTCCCCAAGATAAAAAAAAGGGGCGGCGGCGGGAAAAAAATTTTCGCCCGCGGCAAGTTATAATATAATAACGGTAAAACATTTATACAGGGTGGGGTACGACATTCGCGTCGGTTTATATACGAAAAATGGCAAAATATTTTTAAAATATTTTGGATGATGCGAAATATTTTATTTTGTCCCATTCTGAGATGAACGGAAACGACTGTTTTTATACCGATGACATAAAAAGTATACCAAACAATGTTAAGCTCAAAGGTAGATCCAAATTTGAGGACTAAATTTTAGTGTGGTACATCATTTCTGAGGCTCGTATTTGGCAGCATTACATTGGCCGTGTTCGAGGAGTAGAATGTTATATTGAAAGATGCCTCTCTAAACTGCTTCATTTTTTAAATACACATTATGCGAATGATGGTATAATGTTTTAGGCCGATCTAGCTTCATGTCATTATGCAAGAGTAACTAGAGACTGGTATGACACGAACAACATAAACTTTGTTCCTAAACTGGACAATCCTCCCATTGTACCTCAGACTCGGCCAGGACCTTAGGTCAATATTGCTCAGAAAAGTGTACGATAGTGGATGGGAAGCTGAAAACGAAAACCAAGATGTCGCATTTTTCAAAAAATTCGAAAAATCGACCCTGCTGTTGTCCAGAGGATGCTGGGACAAGTCAAAAGAAAACTGAGGACTATTGAAAATAATGGCCCAATATTAATAATTTGATTATCAAGTATTTTTTGTTATATTTGTTGTTAATTGTTGTAACATTTAGTTTTAAAAGTAAAACAGTTTTTAACAAGTTATCAGCACCTAAAAGCTTTCCGAAAACTTTCGGGTAACGGATCCGGATCCGAGATATCGGATAATGGATGCAGGTGCGAGGCTTCGGGTAGCAGATTTGTATCTTTGGTCGTACAATCTGCATGGACCGATATTGCTTCCCAACCATTCTCATATTTTTTAGAGTTTTACTTTTTTATTTTGTATACTTACTAGATACTAGTAGTATATATTTTGTTGGTTTCCAAAAGGTGCATTTTTATGGATATTTAACACATATTTGTTACGAAGGGATTCTAAACTTAAATTATTTAGATACAATAGCGACATTAGTTGACAAGACCAAATCCGATATTATTTATATTTCGCCAATATCCTATTCTTAGGAAAGTTTCTGTTTCTTTCGTTCATATTTGTAATTACCTTCGTCCACCAAATTTCCTGCATGGTCTTCAAATCAGATTCATTCAATCAACCATTTATGAATAATTTTTGTTCAGGTGTCTGTGTTATTGCTCGATCACCACTGGGGGTTGATCTGCTCCCTTAAAGAATAGCGCCAGTTTGTACTTTTTGATCCTTATGTTCTGTCACATCTTGCTAAAATATTCATATTTCGGATCGAATCAATGATCTTGATTCAAATTGTTAAGTGCAATTATTTCCTCTTCGTTCCGGATGCCTTTAGAAAAAGTTGATCTAGGTGTTCGAGGGATACGTATGGCGTTACTTGGGAATGACTTTCTGGTATTCTATCAACTTTGAGATCATCCTTGGGTCTACCCTGATAAGCTTTTGTGAGTAAATAAGTTGGTTTAGAGGCAACTTATCTAAATGCTAGTAATTTCATTATTTCTTTTCATGGCGTATAATTAGTTGACATCCTTGGCGCATGCACAGCACCTCGGGTTGCCTTCCATAATCCTTCTTCAACACTTTGTATGGCTTTCCTAAATAATTGCGATCAAAATCCTTCATAGTCGGCGCTATACTAAAAGCTAACTGCTTAACATGTATAAAAGAAGCAAAAAAACGCACATAGAAGTTATAAACGTAGAGGTGCTAACCCAACCGGGCATAAATCATCCTTATTAATGTTGTCAACAGATTATTCTCGTCTTATTCTTTCGCTTTCGAGCACCTTGTGTGCTTCTCCTCAAGTACGCACGGATACGTAATGTAAAACGTTATTCTTCGGCTTCTTTGCTTGTTTTCCGACATCGCTGGATGTTGGAGACGGAGGCAGTAGTGGTGGTGGTGTTGAGGACCGACCTTCGTTCTTTTGCACCGCTCTACAATCGCCGTCAAAACGTAAACGCGCATTCTCGAGCAACTCGTAAATATGCGACCGCATTCTTCATATTTCTTTCACGTAAAATAGAAACGTGCGATCGCGATGCGGTTCGCATTCTTCGCCTGGTCTTCTCTTAATGCGAATTCACGGATGCGGTGGACATTTAAGCCACTGTCAGAGGCGTCACGCTGACTTCGGTAAGTGGTGGTGTAGATTCTTATTTTGGATTATAATTAAACGCACCATATATTGTACACAACTAACTCTACGGTGACACAAGAATTCAGCAAAAGCTAAATTGGTATGTGGAGTTCCATACTTAAATATGCATGCAGATTGTGAATTAAGGTTATAAGGTTGTATTTATGATTTCCACTCGTTATAGCGTAATAAGTAGAGTTTGTTAAAAAGGTGGTACCGACAGTGGTGCAAAAGTAGGTACGTAATATACAGTATTAGTGAAAAATAATATTGTTACCTTTTCCTGCCGTCTTGAGGTCCACTGTGGCAATTGGCAACCGCCCTGGTAAGCTGCGTAGAATCGCAACATCAGCAACGCTTCCATTGTCGATTCATTCAGCCGTCGACGGTGTTGTGCAAATGTCAGATATTCCTTTTCCTCATCTGGGCACTCTTGATTTTCAGTTATAGACCGAATCTTTTGTAAATCGGGATTTTTCGTTAAAATTGCACCAAATTTTTGAACAACATCAACTCCTATAGTGTTCGTCAAGTTTTCTAGAGCGGCTTGTAAATTGTTTATGCAATTTAATGCGTCTCGTGCAGATAAGTGTTTTCTAATTGGTCAATAGCTTGTACAACTTCAGAATAGTTCATGGAAATTTCATCTGTTTGTTGTTGAACGTCCGAATTGGAAAAAAGTTGCTGACTATCTCGAACTGCTGCGGAATCATTTGAATCAAGTTTCAAGATGGCATTTTTCACTTGTGATAGTAAGATACTGACTGGAGCCATGTTCCTCATCGCGTTATTACAGGCTGAGGCGGTGGTGGTAATTTCGGACACAATTATTTGAATACACGGATGTGTTTGGGAGATTTGATGAACACTTTTTGGTAGATGCTATTAACTTATCCACTACCGGATACTTCTTTCGAATGGTTTCTGCTACGAAGTGACATGCATATATGAGGCATGTTATATGAAGAAGAGTCGGAAAGCATATTTTCAACATCCTACCAACTCTCAGCATTGTTGCGGCTCCGTCAGTAACGAACATTGTGACTTGGGTTTCCTGTGGAGTTTGAACACGCTAGAACCTGTGTAAGCCTGTCAGGCCGAGATTTTATGGCGTTTACCTCGTACTTGAGGCTGACCAGTTATCAGATTCGTGTTCAAGAATGGCACATCCGTACATCGCTAGATTTCCGATCAAATCAACCTATTGTGTTTCCTTATATTTACTTTTGTTTTTGAAGCGGTCTTATTGTATTAATAAATATTAGACACCTTAGCCAGCGTTTTGTTAAGTCAGAATATAGCTGAAGTTCAGTGTTGTTGCAATAGTTTCCCCATAATTTTTCTTTTACTGTGCTTACATCGTCATTTGCATAAAATTAATTGCATCACTAGCCACGGTTTTGGGATTCGTAAGACATTATGTTTACGAAACGGAGACCATTACTGTGGAAAATATTAAAGAGAGCATTTGGGATTATTTCGCTGGAAATATTATTAGTGGAGTTTGTTAAAAAGGTGGTACCGGATGGCAGTAGCGTAGCGATAGCAGCGTGGGTAAGGGTAATTTTCAACTCGTAGTCGATCTCGACAGTACCGCGAGAGAGTTCAAAGCGACAGTACGTTGCACGTTGCACGCCAAATAAGTACGCGGAGATGGGACGCTCAAAGGGTGTAACGTTCCCTTCGAATGTGAATAAAGATCTCAGGCATTTCCCTGGATTAGAATATAGAAGTCCGCATATTTATTGCACAATATGCAATAGCGGCTTGCTAGACGTAAACGTTAGTTATTTGCCAAATTTGCAGATTTCTTCGATTCATACTTTTCCAGCCTTATATGCTTTGAAATTTAAAACTTCGTCGGTTATTTTTTATGGATTTTGTACCAAACATTGATTAGCACTCAAAATCGTACCCCATATCCGCAAGACTTTACTTCTGTTGATTCTCCTCTTTCTTCAAAGTTGCAGATGAGGTTTGAAAAAGCCAACAACATATCCTTCATTATTTACTAAATATTAATTATTGTAATGTTATAATTTACAACATGAAACGCAGCTGTCAGCGGCTGCGAGCTCTTTCTCAGTAGCTCTAACTCCTTTTATGGTCTCCTATCGCTGGAGCGGGAGTACTAGGAGGTTATTTTAAGTCTAGTCAACGACGATCATTGTGGAACGGATACATAACTTGTCTTCTGTTCATTTTCTTCACATCCTAAATCTTCAATTTGAATGGAATATTTTCCTTCAACAATTGACAGCATAAATTCAGCATCTTTAGCACACCAGGTGTGGCAATCAAATAACCGGACTGGTGCTACAAAACATTTTATTGATCACCAATTATGTTACAAAGTTTATCCCCTTCAATGTACTCTCCTTGCTGATCCCTACAACGCTCCATATGAATTTTCCACTGTCGAAAGCAGTGCTGGAAATCCGTTAATGTCAGCTTGTTGAGAACTTCCGTCGCTTTCGCTTTCACAGCTTCCACACTGTCAAATCTTGTCCCCCTAAGCTCCGATTTTACCTTAGGAAATAAACAATAGTCAAAGGGGGCCAAGTCGGGCGAGTACGGTGAGTGATCCAACACGGTGATGCCGGATTTCGCAAAGAACGCCTTCACAGACAAGGCGGAATGGGCTGGCGCATTGTCTTGGTGGAGCATCTAGGATTTGCTCTTCCACAAATCGGGTCTTCGTTTTCTCACTCGTTCAGGAAGTGTAGTTAGAACCTCGTGTTTCACAAGAAATGAGGTTAACTCGTTGCTAGATCTAAACACTCTGCATTTTTCCGACGCGACGCTAGCGTAAGGCGATTGCTACAGCAAGACTGAGCGACGTACAAGCGTGCCCATCGAGCTCAGGGTGGGGGAAGCGCCTACAAGCACAGACATGTTCAAACCTGCCGTGGCGTGCTCGCTGTTTGTCGATAGTAGCACCAGTCCAGTTATTTAATTGCCACACCTCGTAATTTCGAAAATTAAATATCGTTCGTTTTGTTTGTCAGTAAATTTAAATATTGTGCAGTTGTTGGTGGTTTAAATATCATAGAGTAGCATAGATTCAGTCTTCCAGTTGCGTCTTTGCATGGTATGCATTACGCTATTTCTTCAAAATAAGGATATTCGTTTGAAATTTAATATCAAATTATATTTCGAAAAGTGTAGCCGTGATTAAACAATCGCTATCGCGAATGAAATAAGGGAGTGAAGGGACGCTAGTCAATTTCTCACTTTTAGTCAAAATATTCATCCACGTGGTCCTATTTTCTAAGTGTTCATTTTGGTGGTTTAAGGGTATGCAGGCTTCCAGTATGTTACACATAATCATAGAGTTTATATTGCAACGTCACAATTACAGGTTAGTTCCCTCTTTTCATGTTTCAATACTCGTAAAATGTCATTAATTGCAATCTAGTTTAATATAAGTTGCCGAAAGAGTGTCTAGGAACACTCCCGGACCTATAGACCGTATAATTAATTAATTAATTTCGAAATTTTTCCTTCGTTTAAGGCATTCCACTATATTAGTAAAGAACTAATAATTAAGCTGAAGAATATTTCATTTTGTATTGCGAACAGTTATTTCGGATCACCTGATATAATTCTTCAATTTATTTGAAGTGAATATTTTCATTGCACAGGTACAAATGTTTTCGTTGGAATCTCGTACAGATTGACGCGACATTCCTACGTACATACATACAATGTTATACACTGACTGGAGAGATTGATAATTCACGCAAATCATCCGGTACCGACTTCTACATCTAATAACTGCACCATTACGATAACTCGGTGTCCACGGTTAAACGCAAAACCAGTAGTATGTAGATAGCAATTTAGATACAGCAAGTAAGATTGAGCGGTACGTATGGCGTTGCCAGAAATTCTCGTTATAGAATGTCGTAATTGGATGGCCAAATTTGTTCTTTCGCTTTCCTGGCAAGATATTTCGCGGTGTTTGATGTATAAGAACCAACTTTGTACGACAGCTGTTTCATTGTAATGTTAACAGCGAAGGCGGTGTTCGAACTTCAACACGATAGTAAATTAAAACCAAACATTTTCTCTTTTAGAGACTTTGAAGGCGTTTATTTATGACTATGAAACTTAATACCCGTGGCCACCTGTTTTGTAAGTACGTAATTAAGGTATAGGTATGTGAGTGAAATATTTCGAAAACTGTAAGTCAATGGTATTTTTGTGTATACTTGGATACAGCTACGGCATCAATTTATAGATACCGCACAAATTGAAAGCCTAACTAGTTGCTTCAAACAGTCATCAAAATCAAAACAGTACCTATGTTTGAAGTTTGAAGGTGTTCTTTTTAGTAATCTTTATAAAATAAGATTACAAATGAGTGTTTTCTTGCTAATAGTAGTTCTAATACAATAAATAGTTTGTTAATTGCGGACATCATAACTGTATTTGTTGTTATATTGTCATGACAGAATCTACTGTCGCTACTGTGGATCCTTTTGATATAAATATATATTGCTTGGTAATTTGGGACATTCCAAAAGAAAACAAAACCTTCCGGCTTCTGCAACCATGTACGCTTAGGACAGTCTTACACCTCCTAATACAAATCGAGCAATTTTTTCTGACGATCATCATGAGCATGGTACCCCAGAGAAGCGGCAAAATGCTACGAAATTTTTAAACCAAACTCATAAAACAAACGTCCAAAAAAGCATATAGCACTATACTCTTAGTTTTCTGATTGGAACCGCATCGTTGTCGTAGCTTCTACCGACGTTTCGTCCGCAATTTTATGGGACATAGCCAATTGGGATTTCCACGTGCGATGTAAGGGGTCACAATTTAAATTGTTGGAATGTTTGAAGATCTACGAGGGTAAGTCAAATATTATTTACACTTTCGCCATAACGAGCTTTGGAGGTTATCGTAGTGGCGGCCGCTTGCGCATGCGTTGAGTTGGCGCCGCTGTGGTCATGTGTGCGGAATTTAATCACGATCGCGTCACTTGTCTGCTAGCTACAACAGCATAGGCATGTCAGCTCCGCTATTAGTTTGCACCAAAGAGGAACAACGATCAGTGATCCGATTTTTGTGGTCACAGGGCGTGAAAGGTGCTGAAATTCACCGGAAACTTCTGTCACAATACGGGGACAGTGCTTTATCTCATAAAAGCGTTTTTCTGTGGATCGAAATGTTTCAAACTGGCCGTAACACAAAAAGAGGGAGCTGGACGGCCGTCAACCTCGACCATAGACGACAACATTCAGCAAGCTCGGGAGATGGTTACAGGAAATGGGTGAGTTACCATAGGCGAGGATGCATATTCTTTAAACATCAGTCACGGTTCTGCCTAACAAATTATCCACGATGAACTCAAATTTCCTAAAGTGTGTGCGCGATGGGTACCACGATTGCTTACCGCAGAAAACAAAACCAAACATTTGGACATCTGCCAACGCTTACTGGATCGCTTCAACGTGGAAGGCGACGCATTTTTAAGCAGAATAGTGACCGTTGATGAAACGTGGGTTCATCACTACGAGCCCGAATCGAAACGCCAGAGTGTGGAATGGAAACACTTAGAATCCCCTAGCACGAAAAAATTCAAGACCTCCCCATCGGCTGGGAAAGTAATGCTAACCGTGTTTTGGGACGAAAAAGGCAATTCGAAACAAACGCCGTGGTCTACTCTCAAAGAAAGTTTTATTGTTGCAAGACAACGCCCGTTTGCACACGGCCCATAACACCATAGAGACTATTAACAGGTTGAGCTGATTTCGCTCCCTCAGACTTTCATCTCTTTGGACCGCTCAAGGAAGCTTTGAGAGGTCGTCGATTTGCCTCGGACAGACGTTTGGGATGCGGTGTAAAAGTGACTTCACGACCAACCGAAAACCTTCTACCAGGAAGGCATACGGAAGCTTGTTGCTCGCTGGACCAAGTGCATTGCTAAAGGTGGAGACTATATCGAAAAATAATGTATCTGTTGTACACCTATCTTTGTTTAATATAGTTGTAGAACTAAAAGTGTAAGTAATTTTTGACTTACCTTCGTATATTAATTCATGGATTTTTCTATTATAATAGTGAAGGTTGTGAGACAAGATGCGCGTAGAGTTAAATTATATTTTGTAGCCAGTTTCCAGTCTATGTTCAGCCAGCGCGGACCCAGCTACACAACGTTCGTGCTTAGTAACACGAGTGCTGACCGATCGCTTTGTTTCATCGACGTACACACCACCGCATGAACATGGAATCTGGTAGACACCAGAGGTTTCCAAATGATTGCGGTCTTTGATGGGAAAGTAGTCTGGGAGAGTTTGAAATTGGGTTTGAAGATGATTTTGATGTTGTTCCTGAAGAGAACAACTTCGGGAACTTGAGGAACAATACAGCTCTTGCTAAAAGATATTGTAATTGCCGCCAATTGTGCCAAGGGAATTGAAGCTCGCCAAAAGGCTCTACATTTTATTTGCATTGAATTTTAGCTTGTTGGCGTTGAGCTGCATCTCTGGATTTCATTTGAGCTTGTCCCAACATGGAGCCTTGTGGTACCTCCGATGTGAATTTTATTCTACGTCACTTCGTAAGTTTTTACATTACACTAATTGACTCTCTTAGAAAGATGAGGTTTTTAAAACAATATAGATTTTTTCCATTTCCAAAATTCCACATTTTGGTAGGAAAATGCATATAATAAACGTAACCAAGGCGTATTTAGAAATTTCTATTGAATGGAACTTCCTCACTACAACGTTGTACTTTCCATGAATCGTAGATCCCATGCGGGGAATAAATAATTTTCCATTAACTAATTTAGCATATAGACAAAGAATATATATTTTATTATAAACATATGGCCGGTGTTTAACAGCTAATAGTTTTATAAGATAGAAATATAATTAACAATGGTTTCAATTACAAGGTATTGTCAAGCATTTATTACTCCGTTTATGGGACTCCCATATCCTAATAATAAAATAAATTAGTATCAGACAGATTGTTAGCGTAAATCTCAGTAGTTACAAGCGCTGCTTTTTAAACAATGAAGTATACAACGTCCATTCCATTATTTCAATGGATATAGAGAGAGACTGGCAGTCTCCCAACTATACGGGGTATTAAAAAAAAACGTTTAAATATTTAAGGGACATATATTACGATCAAGAACAAGTAAAAAAGCCCTAACGAACATGGCTCCGCAAATCAACTGTTTTCGTGATAAGTGCATTTGTCTTTTTTGAAAATCAACGAAAGCCACAATTTTCATTATCAGTTTTGTTTTTTTTTGTTCTTGCTTTACGCAAGAAGGTTGGGGAACCCTGCCCTAAATAATATTAAACTCATTCTAAATGAAAATCAAGATTTAAGAAGAAAAACAATGTATTTGAATTCTAAAATACATATTTAATTGTAATTATATTAAAAGTATAAATCATAAACAGGTGTTCCACAGTAAATTGCATTACAGACTAACGTTTTAATGAAAGCTTAAAGATGGCCATACCTTCTTCCACTAATTCTTTGCCACAAATATCTCAAAAATCGATAGTTTTCTGTGATACATCCTGCATTGATATCCAAGAGATAAGAATATTTTATCGTGTAAACATCACTTTGATCTTTGGAGCACAGCGACCACGTTGAGGGCCAGATAGAGCTTTAAAGTATCCCTTAGCACAGATTGGATCTACGAGCTTTAGGATCTTGGTTTCGATGAATAAATTGGTCGCAATGCATACGATAAAGAGTAAAAACCAAGTGAATTTCATTTTTCTGAAGAAAATCGTATTTTTTTACTTGAAAATAAATAAATGTATATACAGGGTATTAAAAAAAAACGTTTAAATGTTTAAGGGGCATATATTACGATCAAAAACAAGTAAAAAAGCCCTACTGAACATGGGTCCGCAAATCAACCGTTTTCGTGATGCGTGCATTTGTCTTTTTTGAAAATCAACGAAAGCCACAATTTTCATTATCGGTTTAGTGTTTTTTTTTTCGGTTGCTTTAGTCATAGAAACCACGACTTTCCCTAAAGTAAAACAATTGTTTTCATAAATGTTATTACCAGTCCAGAGTGCTATGCTTACGCTGTTTTCCAAATAAATGCGATTCAATCAAAAAAAGCAACAACTTTAAGTAAAACATTTTGTTTTCATACGACATTTGCGCTATTGATCAGTTCGCTGTCAATTCATAAGCTGTTTTCTGGTAGTGAATTTATTTTCGACGCAAGGGAAATTAGTTTTCGATTTGCAATGCCTTATTCAAATGCTGAAATGGCCGACATGGTTTTCATGTATGGTCGTGCCGATGGGAATGCTTTGGAAGCATGTCGCCTTTATTGCGAGACTTTTCTCAATCATCAATGGCCTTCGCATGTGATGTTTGGAAACGTTTACCAACGGTTGAGGGGTAGTGGTTCATTCAAAATACGCGCTTACGAAAGCGGACGTCCAAGGTCAGCGTGTATGTCTGAGGTTGAAAAACAAATCTTGGCAATAGTAGACGAAAACCTCGAAATTTCGGCTGAGGTAGGAGTAGGTAGTCCTCTTGTTTGGAGAACTCTCCACCAACAACTTTTATATCCGTACCATATCCAACGGGTACAAGCCCTTACTCGTCCTGACTACCGAGCAAGAAAGATATTCTGTCAGTAGTTTTTAAGGAAATCTGCTGAATACCAGAATTTTTCTTCTAACATCCTTTTCACTGATGAAGCCGGTTTCACTAAAGATGGGATTTTCAACTGCCACAATAATCACGTTTGGTCGTACGAAAATCCGCATGCCGTTCTTGAATCCAGATATGAACAGCGTTTCAGTCTGAATATCTGGTTAGGCGTTTTAGGAGATCAGTTATTAGGATCGGTTGTTTTGCCACAACGTTTAACAGGTTCTGCATACCTTAACTTTCTGATAAACACCTTGCCCGAACTTTTGGAAGATGTCCCTCTAAATCGGAGATTGAATGTTTGGTTTATGCAAGATGGGACCCCGTCGCATTTTACGCTTGTTGTTAGGGAGCACCTGAGCGAAACATTTCATAGGAGATGGATAGGTCGAGGGGGTCCCATTCCATGGCCTGCTAGGTCTCCCGATCTAAATCCCTTAGATTTTTGTATTTGGGGTTACCTGAAAAGTTTAGTGCACGAAACACCAGTAAATAATTTTGCCGTGCGGCAACAGCGAATTGGACAATGTTGTTAAACAATTCAAGGCAAACTGGGCTTTTTGGAAAGGGTACGGAGTTCCTTCTTAAGAAGATGTACATCCTGTGTTGAAATGGAAGGAGGACATCTCGAACATCTATGATTACCGTGTTCTGTAGCGCTAAACGCTAAAAAATGCAAAAAAGAAATAGAAAAAAAACAATTGCTTATGGTTAGGTATACAGAAACTTTACAGAAAATTTACCAATTTTTAGCATCAAATTCGATTACAAATTTTAGACTCTAGAACCTATTTGAAATTAATTTAGTCATGTTTTATGAGTATGTTTCGTATCACACAATAATGGATATATTTCAAAAGCACGTTACAAAATGGGTAACATTTTCGGGGAAAAAAACGTCCGAGTTGATACGACAAATCTTTTTTTAACATTTTAAATAACTCAAAAACGGTTATCTATAAGTAAACGTACATAAATATGTTTTAAAATTTTATCATAAATGTAAATATATACAAGATGTTCAAATTAAAGTAAGCAATTTGCTACCGATTTCTGATGCAACAAAGAGTAGCGCAACGGCGAGTCGGTTTCGAGGCCGTGGACGGATGTTATGTTATTTTTATTATTACAAGCAAAAGATTTACGAATTTTATGTAAAAAACCAATGTAAAAATATCCTTTCCACCATTTACAAGTATATACTATAATATGTATCCTGTAATTCGGTTTTGTATTTCGCTATCTTCTTTTTTTTTCTAATGCATGTATAAAATTAACGCAAAATAATAATTTTGTTCATTATATTAAGTTTCCTTATAAAATATAGTGTCAACTTTATTTATTATTTCATTTCAAATGTTTCACTATCAATATATTGAAGTATATTTATAATCTTCTAAAAACTAAAAACGCAATTGAAAAAATAAACGGTTTCTCCTCTTTTTGTATAAACAAACATCACATTTGGTATGTCTGTTAAAATGGTTTTTAAGCATGCACAAATTACTGGTGCCACTGTATTTTAAAGTTAATTATACTAACTTTACAATTAATAATTTTTATTATTCAGCCTTACATTTGTACTTACACTGTGGTATGATTAATTAATTAATTAGTGCACGCAGCTTATGTGCATGTAGATTATAGATGTATGTATAATATAGTCTTAATATATCAATATCATAAGAGCTATCTATAAGCTGTTACTACATTACGCATCACCAAAGGTTTTAACAATTTTGAAAAACCGGGAAAAGGCATCAACCTCCGGTAAATCCGGAAATCGAAGCATAATAAAAATAAATCTCTTAACTTTACAACATAATACTATATTTACGTGTAAAGTTTGATGAAATTATCTCGAGCAATTTCGTCTCAAGTTTTCAAAACATCTTTACACTTCCTGTAAAACCGGAAGTAGGCAAATTCTTATAATGCCGAAGGCTGTTTTATTTTAGAAATACGTTTTTCATCGCTGTGGGTAAGTTTATCGATGCTGTGGTTATACATAGTATATATTGTTAGAAGTAATAGGACTAACACCTAAATGCGTGAAAACTGCAAATCAGCATTTCCACTCTAAGACGGGAAGGTTCAAGGTTACATGTCAGGACTGATTGTATACAAACCGAAAGAATGCGTTGTTGTGAAAATCAAATCAGGCTACATAAATGACAACGATATTATAAAGAAAGCCCTGTCAATATGAACCCGTACGCGCAAAACATGGTTTACTTAAATTTTGTTCTATTTATTACACTGGGAAACAGCAATTTCGTTGTCTTAAATCTGTAAATTTGTTTTCAACGAACTTTTGGCCTCTGATCCAAAAAATAACCGCAGTTTTTGTCATCAATCACGTCAAGTGTTTAAGCTACAGGGTACCCTCAAAAGTCATACAAATTGTGCATATAAAGGAAAATAGAATAAAACTTACCAAATATACTGTTTATAAAGAATAATTTATTCATACAAAGGCTATAATAGTTACTGCAAGTTAAATTGTGTTCATACAAATAGTTGTTTTTTTATCGAACGGTAATTACATATTAAGGCAAAAATTTTCGCTTTATAGCTTTTTCTGGAATGTTTAATCTGTGGATCTTCTCGCTTGATGTTCCAACAATAGTCAGGCCATCATATGTACATTCCATCTACATTGATACCGTGTGCTCATGACCTTCAAATCCTGGTGAAACGCCACCATGCTTCCTATCACTGATTGCACCAAGATTTTCCTAGAGTATTAGCAAGATGGCTTTGTAAAAAATGCAATTTGGTGCTTATGTTGCAAACCTAGCAGTGTGAAGCTCTTCAAGAGTTGTTGGACAATTTTGGCGTAATTCTGTGCTCGTGTATTTCCAAGATAGTCTTTAACAATGTTTTTGAATGCCAACCAAGCATCTTTCTCAATTTCTGAAATTGATCCGATGAAATGTTCATCTCAAGCTGCTGAATCTGTGGACCATCAAAAACACCGGCCTTTATCTTTTCAAATGACGAAGAAATGCCAAAATGAGATATTTGCAAGCAGTCTCCTTCCATTGGCAAAGCTTTTTAACGAATTGCTTCATGAGACTCAATTTTATATGCAGAGGTGGAAATATAATGTTCTTTCTGTCGACAAGTGCCTGATGTACATTGTTTGGATCACCAGGTTTCAGGTCAGATCGTGTGGCAGCCAATTCGACTGCACTCAATGCGTCTCACGGAGCTCTGCTGTCCCACATACACAAAAAGCAGGGATACTTGGTATATCCTCAAGTGTTGCTGGCCAAGAAGGAAGCTAACTATTTTAAGGTCAACACAAATGATCCATTGGTGCATGTGGTATTGCAACAAATCAATGACTCTCTTTATGTCTTCATATTCTTCACTCAAACGAACTGAATGTCCTATCGGGACTGAACCAACTAAATTTCCATTGTGAAGGAGAACACACTTCAAGCTCCGCTTTGAGCTATCGATAAACAGTCGCCATTCAGTTGCGTTATAGGCTGAAATTCCCCAACACTCCATTAAACCATGTACGTTATGACAATACACAAATCCATCATCACATCGAAAGGATTGTAGAAACGCACTTTCTTTTGATCGAAAGTAGGATACTTTAGCTCCCTTTTTCAAGCAAGTTTTTCTCTCGTGCAGTCTTTGATGCTATGAGCTCTTGAAGCTTTTTGGATAGCTCCGCAATCTCATACCAAATCATTCAACTCATGCTGGTCAAAACCATTACGAACGAAATCATCTTTAATTTCAAAATCTTCATCGTTGGGGTCACTTTTGGATCTTCACCAGACACGTATTCCCGTATTTCCAAAGAGGGTAATTCATTGAAAACTGGCACTGGGATTTCAGCTGAATAAAGCACTGGGCGTATAGCTGATGGTAAACTAGGATATTCTATTTTACATTTGTTTTTCTTGTTATATCCTGACGTTTTCACTATACAAAAGTAACAATCACTTGAATTATCTCTTGGGCTCTCGCCAAATCATAGGTATATACCAAATGGAAGTTTATCACGTGTTCCCTTGGCTATCCGTAAACCCTCAACACACTGCTTACACAGTTTGTGAGGGTCCCATGATTTATCTTGATCACCGATTTTAACTTTAAAATAGGCAAAATAGATTTGCCTGACAAATGTACTGATGTTTGTCCTTTGACTGAATACGGAACTGTCACATATGTAACAGAACGAATCGGGGCTGTTTAAGCACTTACGACGTGGACTAGCAGAGGTAGACATAAGGAAGTGTTTCAGTTCATATATAAATAAACACTAAACACTGCTAACCTTGTATATAAACAAGAACTCAGACTCCATGTCGGAATGGCACCGTTTCAGAGCGACACACAACGTCTCACTACAGCAGCCTCAGGCGTAACTGAACAAGTCCAGACAAGTATAAACCTTCTCCTCGCTGTTCTCCTATGCGTCATTCACCCGGCGCCCAACGGAGAAGGTTTTGTTTGTGTCAGCCAATAGGAGAGCAATAGTGCTTCCTATGATCCATGCTCGATTTCGCGGAGAGGCCACATTCTCATAAGGTGTAGAGATAAAACTTGACGTGGTAGAAGAAAACTAACTACAGTTTTGAAACCAGCATGCCTAATTAATTATAAAACAGCTCAAAAACCAAACTCAACAGAAATTGTGTTAAAAATTATTCCCCAGTGTTATCATTGTAAAAGTATATATACTCATACTCGAATTTGGTTTACCCTCCCGTGTGCACAGCTTGTTGCATTTTGCAACTAGCACAGTGTTATTAATTTGCCTACACTGCTGTGAACGGTCGTATTTAATGCATTATACGAACATTCTTAATTCCTACCTTTAATTTCGCGCTAATCTATATGAACGCTATTTAAGGCATCAATCAAAGCTTTTATATTTACCTCGATATTATCTTTAATTTTTTTCTTTAACATCCTTAGTCTTATTTCGCTAGTTTCCCAACTAAACAATCCGTAAGTACGCTCTTGCAGTGAAGGTCACCGCTTGCTACCCACAAAAGCTCGGAGAATCGCAACAATTGAAAACGATTCGCGACTCGCATTGCGTTACTTTGTCTTTCTCTCCCGGCGAACATCAACATCACAAGTAACTACCGCAGTTCGCTAGGACTCCGACGACCATCGTAACGACAACATCGGCGCATTGGCGCGTACAACGGCAACAACACGCAGCAACAAAGTAAGTGCCGACTGGTGTTAACTCGCTAAGGTTATGCAGGTGCGGATGTGTTATTGCGGCGGTAAGCTTCAGAAGATCCGAGAGGACCGAGAAAGAAGAAAGTTACGTTATACAGTGTTGTTCTAAACTATGTTCGAAGGAAATTTAAGATGTCTGTTGGGCTTAACATTTTCTAGTGCGATTAAGCCTATTTCAGCTTTTAGTTTTAAGTTAATTCCCAAAACCATTTTGCATTAAATACCGAAAATACACAGTCGGTTGAGGAATCAGCAAAATTAGATATAGGAAATGAATTTTAATGTCAACGTTTGTTAACGGAAGAGAAAAATTTCTGTAGATGTATGTAGGTACCTAAGGTATTACACTAAAAATTTAATCGTTTGGCGACAGAAGCGCAATTACCACCTGCTAATAGTAGTGGTTTAGCACATATAAAAGCGTGTCCATGTACTGCGTGGGCGGTAGCTAGTTCTTTCTTGAGCAATTTAGAGAAAAAAGTTTGGAATAAAAGATATTAAGAGTTGTACACAACATAGAATGATACCAAAAGCATACAGAATGCTAAGTTTCTCCCGCGCACATTTTATTACAATGATGACATTGTAATACTCACCAGCTGGAGAAACGCCAGCATAATCTCAGAACTAATGAAAGAGCATTAAAAATGCGGTAGAAGTATGGTGCAAAAAGGAGAACCTAGGAGTAAATCCTGGAAAATTGCACTTGTACCCTTCACCAAGAGGAAGGAAATTGGACGGTTTAAGAGAGCTGATTCCCCTCTTGCAACGAAGTAGTACAGATCAGTCAGGAGGCTAAGTTCTTGGTGTAACCCTGACTCTAAACTGAACTGGAACTCCCATTTACAAAAATGACCGACAAGTGTGTGGGTGATGGTGTTACCGACAACCCGTAGAACAGTTGGGAAAACATGGGGACTCAAACCACATATGACGTACTGGTTGTACACTACGGTGGTAAGACCCATGATAACTTATGGCTGCCTGGTTTGGTGGCCAAAGATTACACAGAAGCATGCGATAACTAGTCTCTCGAAAATTCAGAGACTGGCATGTCTATGTAAAACGGGAGCTATTAAAAGCACTCCAACAGCTGCTATGGAAACCATGCTAAACCTACTTCTTCTTGAGATTTATATCAAGGGAGAAGCCAGAATGGGTGCATACAGACTAAAAAATACTAGCAACTGGAGATCCCATAGTGGATCTGGGCACACTAGAATAGAAGCAGTGTTAACAAACCCTATCTATGATATGGGTAGTGATACAACAATCTCCAGGATCTCATATGACAAACCTTTCAAGGTTCTCTTGAATTGGGAGGAATGGAGGGTTGGAGAGGGAAGAAAACCGAAGACCCTAGTCTGGTACACAGATGGGTCCAAAACGGACACTACTTCTGGCGTTGGTGTATATGAGGAAAACCAGGGATACAAATATGGGATCCTTTGGCGGTACACCACGGTATTTCAAACAGAAATTTATGCTATACAAACCTGCGCGTGGGAGAGTCTACGTCGACGACCGCAGGGTGAGACGATTTGCATTCTCTCTGACAGTCAGGCAGCCTTAAAGGCACTAGCATCCTATTGTATAACCTCCAAACTAGTATGGGAGTGCCTGCAAACCCTAATGGCTCTGTGCAAACACAACAAGGTCACACTGGTGTGGGTGCCAGGGCACAGGGGCATAGCGGGCAATGAAATTGCAGACCAGCTAGCGAAGGAAGGTTCAAAAATGAATTATATAGGCCCTGAACCGGGTCTAGGTATTACCAAGAGTGCAGTGCGTGGTGCAATTAATGAGTGGATCATAACACAACACCAATTAAATTGGAAACATGCAGCTGGACAAAAGCACAGCAAACGGATGATGGGAAGACCGTCGCAACATCTGACTGTTGACCTGCCTGAATTAAGCAAGATACAGCTTAAGCCAGCAACATGTCTATTAACAGGACATGGCTGTTTGAGAGGCTACTTGCATTAGATGGGGATCTACAAAGATGAGCCCTTATGTAGACTTTGCAATGAGGAGGAGGAAATAGCCCCTCATATTATTTTCGAATGTGCAGCGTTAGCTCAACGCAGATTCGTTCGTGCGAAGCACAATTGAACTACCAATGGAGAAAGATTTACTACGTAGGCTCTTAAACCTGATTGCGGGAACTGACCTGTTTGAGTAAAACAAAACCGAAGCAGGAATAATACAATAAGCTACTAAGCTTCAGTGTTAGGGATGTAAAGACCAGCCCTGCTTTGGTAGAAAAATCAATCAATCAATCAATTCCCCCGCGCAGGATATAAGCTTGGTTGTTTAAATAGAACAGCCTGTGTATTATTATGTTCTTGTATACCTCTCTCCAAATGTAATATTATAATCGGAGAAATTGATTTCCTAAATAAGTTAATTAAAATGATTTTTCGCGGTGAGTAGGTCTGGGCGTGTCCCTAGACACTCTTTGGGTAGTTTAAACAAAAATTAATAGCAAATAATGACGTTTCACGAAAACTAAATTGAAAGGAGAAGAACTAACCTCAAACCTCACGCGTCACGTTCTCAAAACTCCGCATATTTTTGAATAACTAAAACTTGGATCTACTTCGTATTTGAAATATAATTTAACCACTAAACATTTGGATTCGCTTAGAAAATAAGACACTTGGGCAAATATGTGTTCACTCAAGAGCGATTTGAACTAAACTGAGGGATTGTTTAGCGTTCCTTCGCTCCTTTGTTCCCGATAACATTTGTAAAGTCACGGCTAATTCGGATCACATTTTGAAGGTACAATATTTCGATTAAACTTCAATCAATTTTTCTTATTTACTTATTTCTGCATACTTGTTGTAGTATGTGGAAGTAGAAGTTGACGACTTCTTACCAAGTAACATTTAATTTATAAAAATATGGGGACACAATTGAATTTATTGTTTATATTTTTTGTAGGGAAATATTACATTAAAAACGAAGATCTACGACATGAAGAAAATGGAGAGAAGATGAGTTATTTAGCCGTTTTACCAGTGACATCGTTGGCTCGAGAAATATATATAACGGGTGCTTTTTTTGCTTAGACAGATCTTATGGAAAAGTTAACTGTCAAATGAGCTGTCATACTGCGTTCACTTTTGACATTTATGTTCAGTATACTCTGGCAAGTCATCATGAATAGACTCACGCTTGAAAAACGCTACCAAATTATTCAAATTTATTTTGAAGGTCAGTCATCGATTCGTCCAACTTACAGACAACTCCGCAATTTTTATGGGCCACATAGTCGTCCTTCTGAGCAAGCCATCCATCGAACTGCGGATAGATTTCGTACTACCTACTCTCTACATGATGCAATAACACCTACACATCAAAGGAATGTGCGTACTGAAGAGAATATCGTTGCTGTAAACGAAAGTGTGGAAGAAGATCCCAATTTATCCATTCGTTGTCGATCACAGTTATTGGAGCTCTGTCCGTCCACTACGTGGAAAATTTTACGTAAAGATCTTGGCCTATATCCGTCTAAGATCCAGCTTGTACAGGAATTAAAGCCACAAGACTGTCATCTGAGGCGTTATTTCGTCGATTGGGCTCAAGAGCACTTGGAAAGTGACCCATTGTTTTATAGCAAAATTGTGTTCAGCAATGAAGCTTCTTTTTGACTTAACGGGTTTGTGAATGAACAGAATTGTCGTATATGGAGTGGGATCAATCCACAAGAGACCTTACAAACTCAATTACATCCAGAAAAATGCACTGTTTGGTGTGGTTTGGGTTTATTGGGTATTATTTCTTCAAAAATGTGGTTGGAGCTCGCGTTACCATCAATGGAGATCGTTATCGCACCATGATTAATGATTTTTTGTTTGAAAATATGAAGGACATTGATCTGGACAAGATGTGGTTTCAACAGGATGGCGATACGTGCCATACGGTGACAACAACCATCGATTTATTGAAATGAAAATTTGACAATAAGTTAATTTCGAGGAATAGTAATGGAATCCACATCATTTTACAGTTATGTAAAATGATTTACTGAGTGTTTTTGGATATTTTTGCAGTTTAAGCTCTCACACAAGTATTTTTGTTTGTCCATTTGTGTCAATAAAACAGAGTGCCTACCACACATAGGAAAATTGTTAGAGACTATCTAGCTCCCAGTTGTGTATGTAACCTCAAGGAATCCTTCATAGATAAATTAATATTAACACCAGGAATGCGATATTTTTTATATGTATATATTTTATCTCTTTTACTTTTTAAATGTATGCTTGTGTTCTTTGTTAATATGTTACACAATTTAGATTAATAATTATCATTTCTGACCAGGTTTTTGTGACCGTCAGTGTACATTCGCAACGATAATATAGCTTACAACTTATACACCTGATCTCTCCCCCGACTCGATTCGACCCGATCCGCGGCAGCGCAGCGCACGAAATCAAGAGAGCCGCGAGATGCGGAGAGCGCGAGAGCTAGGGGGAGAGAAAGAAGTGACAGGCGCCCATTGCTGCCACCGTGCGCACCACATAAACTGACCCGACCTGTCTCATAGCTTTGCGGGACGTTCAAGTGTCAGCCGGGACCCGTTGACAGAGCCACTATTCACCGTCGCATCGCTGCTCTTCTAGGGCGGCGGAGAACGAACGGTGAAACGCGCTAGGTTCCTTCTTGGTTTCCCTTTTCTTTTTTGCGTGGCGCGCAGTTCGCAGAATTTATGAATAATTGTTTTCTGGACGCGGCGAAGATGTTACTGGTAGTGCCGCTCGTCTCTTTTTGCGGCGGTTTTCTTAGAATTCTTTTGTTTTATACAGTTTGAGATGGTTATGCATTAGACGCGCGTGAAATAGATTAGGAAAGATTATCTTCTGAGAAATGTGAAGAGGTATTGCAGTAAACTTTTCCGAATCCGTAATTTGGTTACTTTTGGAGTTAATCTTCCCTCTCTTCAAAATTCTTCCCTGTTTATTTTTAAATCTCATGTTGACAATACCTTTATTAATTTCTTTGCAGGTGACGCAACATTTTCTTGGGGAGTGTTGATCGCAAAAGAAGCTTCTGCGGTTTAGATCATACCTACTAAACTCAGGCGCTACACAGGCTGATTCGTTTTCGAACCTCGTCATGGGAATCTCGCTTATTATTAGAGATACGGGTTAGTTTTAAATTTGGGAAAGTTGAGTTAGAGACGGGATTTTAGGCAAAATGCCTCTTTGTTTAGATTCAAGGCAAATTAAAAATAATACAAAATCTATATGTTTCTCGACAAATCAAAGCGATCTAGCTATGTTTTATTTTGCCTAGTTGCCTATTTGGACTTCTAACAGCCTAAATCGTGTTTTTTCGCCTATTTTGTCCTGAAATCATATTTATTTGGTCCAAACGTTTTTTTTTTTAAATTTTAAATAAATATGGTTTTTACACAGCTGCATCTTTCTTAAATGTAAATTTTAGTTTTACGGCTAAAATGCTATAAACTAATACAACGATGGGTTTTCCCGTCTATTGTGTGAGGGGCAAAGTTTGGATTTGCCTGCCGTAAAATTTATATTACTACCCTATTGAAGATATATCCTCAATTATCGGCTTATCGCTCTCGGGTTCATTTACCTGCACCCACGTTTTCATTTTACGGGAATCCCTATCGGCTTGTTTACGCCCTGTAATTTAAACCATATAAGCAAATTTCTTCTCCCTGTTAAAGTGATTAATGAATACACGATGCCCATTCATAGTTTATACAATGGACATCTTGATATTGCAGTTTAGATTTTATATTTATTCTCTTAATGTTTCTCTGGAGCGTATATGTGTGTGTTCCTATAGCGAGGTGGACTATTGACGAATCAGTATATAGTGAAAGACGTACTTTGAATTTTCATTTATATCGTAGCTTGCAACGAATATTTTTCGGTAGTTTTCTGTCGGTTTGTGCTTGTTTATCTACTCAGTGTATTGTGTATTTCCATCTACAACACTGCCAAAATCCAAGGAATCACATAGCGATAAAGTTCAAAAATGGCTGAAGGCAATTGGAGGCACTACTGTCTTTCAGCTGAATCCAAGCAACAGTGAAGAGTTGTTTTGTAAAGCGTGTGGAAAAATGGTAAAGGACGTTTTTGTTTTTCTTTCCTAACTTGCTTCAAAAATATTATTGTAGTTAACTTGCAAAAAGAAAAATCATTTAGAGCAACATGCTACTGCTCCTGGACATCAGGCAAATCTTGAGAAACCGTTGAGGAACCAAATGTTAATAGACACCAAAAATTCAAGAGAAATCGACGTTTTTAATCGAGATTTATGCGACGCTTTTATGTCTGCAAATATTCCTCTGAACAGATTAAACTATTAAAATCTGCGAAATTTTCTCACTAAATACTGCAACAAGAATGTGGCAAGCGTGAAAACCTTAAGAATAACATATGTAACAAAATGTTACAATGTGGTAATTAATATAATAAATAATAATTTAAAAATGTATTTTCATACTTGAGTGTCATTAAGATTTTGTTTACACCTATAATATTTTTATTAATTTTTTAAGACTATTAATACTATTCGCGAAGAAGTTGGTAACAACGATATTTGGATATTTATAGATGAGACGACTGACTCAAAAGGTCGTATTATGGCAAATATGATTGTGGGTAAGCTTTGTTCTGAAACACCAGGAAAACCGTATTTACTGGCTACAAAGCAACTTGAAAGAACAAATTGCAATACAATGGCAAGATTCGTGAACCAAGCTTTAGGTAAGATATATTATGCAAAAACTTACTTTAATAATATTGTAAATTTAATGCTAGATATTTAAGTTGAAGGCAACTCTCGTATTTTAGGTATTTTGTGGCCAACAGATGGAATTAAGTACGAAAAAGTCAAGCTTTTAGTCACGGATGGTGCTTCTTATATGCTCAAATGTGGTACAAATTTGAAGATTTTTTATAAAAATCTTGATCATTTAACATGTTTTGCACATGGACTCAATTTGGTGCGTGAATGTCTAAGAAATCAATATGCTAATGTTAATGGTTTAATTTCAAATACCAAGAGAGTCTTTTTAAAAGCTCCACTGCGTGTGGCAGTGTATAAAGAAAATTTCCCTTTGCCTCCCGAACCTGTCTTAACACGTTGGGGAACTTGGTTGGAGGCGGTAGTTTTTTATGCTAATAATTTCGAAGCAATAAAACCAGTAAGTACTTTTTTAGCAAAATTTTTAAATAAGATTGTTTTTATTTAACGCTTTATGTTTTAGGTTGTAATATCGTCTGACAAAGATTCAGCTAACTGTATTGAGCAAGCGCAAGAATACTTTTGACAAAGGACTTGAAACAAACGAACATTTTGACAGCAGATGTTCGGATATACGGGGCAATCAATCGTCGTCATTGTTTTACGATCAAAATCAAGACAAATGTTCTTTTGCAAAAAATGATGAAATTCGACTGAATCGATTTAATTTTTCTTTCAAATAGTTTCTATTCGATGTTGTATTCGATCGATTTCTATCGATTTAAATTCAATAAATGGTCAACAAATGATAAAAATTACGTTCTTTGGGGTATTTGGGCCTAAAATTTTTAAACTGAAATTGCTCGAAAACACGAGCTAACTTTTGAAAACGGTTAGCACCATTGGATTTAGCATACTCGAATTGCTTGTTGCAAAAAAAAGTCTCTAATTCGACCACAGTGCAATTACTACTAAAATATAATAAAGGAACATGCTGACACAATTGATGATGACATTCTCACGAGCGGTACAGCTTATTTATTCTATACAAATTAACTTCTTTGTGTGTTATGATGAAAACCTAAATTGCATTCGTTTGAATATCCATCAAGCTTAAAATTTAATTAAGGGCAAACGTACCTCTTCTTTTCTCTTCCACGCAATTACCGATAAGGAAAAAGCTGTACCAATAGCTCGGCTATCCGCACGTGATTTTCAAGCACGGAATAGAGATGCCAGGTGAAAAAGCAGTCGATGGCGATATTCCCAGAACCGTCTCGTCTCTCATTGCTGCACATCGCCGCATTCAAATGTATCGCTGGTGCATGACCGTTCTTATATAGGCAAGTCATCCGAATAAACCGAACGCGTAACCGCCTTATTTGCAAAAATATGCTTCTAACAGTTTTCGTGCAAAAACGCCGTCAGATTTCCGATCGCGATCGAAGTTGGCGTTTATGCGCGGCGTAAAATGGCTTCGTACGGCGTCGAGGACGGCCGTGACCTCCTGGGTGGTCCGGAGGCGCGCTTTTTTTCGACTCAATCTAATTATTTTCCATGATGATGAGCCCGGGAGTTGCGCGGTTTGCAAGTCATACGCGCACGTAACGTAGGTACCTACTACGAATGAGAACAATTTATTTTTTTTCGCGCTCGCTAATGTACGAGGAAAATTACGTAAAGTCCGAGGTTGCGCATGTAATTTTAGGCGAGTTAATTGAATATCCTTTTTTCTACTTTCGAAGCAAGCGACGTACATATTTGGATTCTCGCTAAACTTATCCGATGGAGATTTCATTGGAAACGTTCATATATAAGGATATACATTTCATGTATATGCTGTTGATGTTTCCTTGTTAGATTGTTTGCCTTCTATTAGACGGTTATGTATTCGTGTTTGTTTTTTATCAGGCCGTATATGGTGTTCCAAACGGAGCGTCATTATCACCTACACGGAGATGGTAAACTTACAAATATTTTTTATTCAAAACATTATATTTGCCTTAAATACATTTTTTGTTAACCCTTATACATGATTTATTTAAAATAAATATGTATAATAATATACGAGGCACGTCCAGAAACTAAGTTTATAGGCAGTTGTCATAGCGTGGCACAAGTTGTGACAGACACTAGGGGGGAGCTAACACATTATTAAAAAAGAATTAAATTAAATTGTGTTAATCTTTTGTTATTTTCCTTTGAAATTATAATCAATTATCACCTTTGAATAGTTATACATCTCTGCCAGATTTTGGGTGTTCCATTTAAAATAAGTTTGGTAATAAAAACAAAACGGGTACAGATACAGAAAAACTATTTATTTCGTAGGCACTTGTCATAGCGTGGCACAAGTTTTTGTGTGCCTTCCTCATAAAACGTTGCCGCCTGTGTTGTCAACCATATGGTAATATGTTCTTTGACCTCTTTATCGTTGTTGAATTTTTGACCACCAAGGAACGTTTTCAGATGCAAAAAAGATGGAAGTCGCTAAGGGCGAGGTCAGGGCTGTACGAAGGTCGGTCAAACTGGATCCAGGCAAAATCCTGTAAGAGTTGTTGTGTCTTGTTCGCAGTGTGAGGTCGGACATTGTCATGAATAGAGCGGGCCAAGAGCGCCACGCGACAGGTTCGCAATCAGGCTGCCGGGCGCATATATGTATGTAAACATAGGTAATTTAAATATGTAATTATTAGGACGAGGACCAAAACCACTGTCTATTACGTCGTGAAGACGCGCAAATATACACCTGCAGTTTGGGTGTTCGTTGATAAATAGGGCGTTGTTCACAGTGGGCCACTACAAAAAAAAGTTCATTCATCGACGGCTACGAACTAACAGCGCGCTTATTCATTTACGGATGACGCGCTCTATTCATCAACAAATGACGAGTCTGCAGATGTTACGTTTGCACCACTTCGTGGCATACTAGAAACAAGCGTCGGTGTGTTCGCTCTAGTGATTATGTCTAACGTAACGATTAAAAATAAACGGCCATTACCTACGAAAGTTAATAAATTTCTTAGTGAATTTGTGGATTTACACTACAATGGGAGTACAATTTTCTGTAAAGTTTGTAAAGAAACTACTGTGCTGGAGCAAACGTGATTGTGAAAGACATATAAATAGCGCACACCACAGAAATAAAAGAAATGGTGTGTCACAACAACGTCAATTTCAATTAGAATTGCTTTTAACGTTTATGGTATGTGGTCTACCACTTCGTATACTTGATAAAAAAGCATTTCGAAAATTCTGGGTACATACAATACCGAGTGGATACTACCATCTCGGACAGCATTACGGAGAGATATTCCACGAATACGTGAGGACATTGAAAATCGAATTAAAGCCGAATTAAAAGATAAACAGCTGTGGCTAGGTCTTGATGAGACGACAGATTGCAAAAAAAATTCTATTTTGAATATAATAGTGCGCGTATTAGATCCTATTAAACCAAATTTTGCAATTCTATTAGCCAGCAGAAGATTAAAACAGTGTACTAGTAAAGCAATTACGGCCGTAGTTCTCGAAACGTTACAAAAATTTCAAGTGTCAACCAGTCAACTGTTGTTGTTCATGAGCGATGGTGCAGCAACAATGTGTAGTGTAGGCCGTTCCCTTAAAGAAAAGTGTGAAGGACTTTTACATGTTACGTGTAAAGTCCATGCTTTACATCTTGTGGCACAAACTATTCGAGAGTGTTACTCGGAGGTGGATGCATTAATAGCAAACACAAAAAAAGTGTTTCTCAAAAGTCCTAAGAGGACTAGGGCATTCCACAGGTTATGCCCTGGTATTCGAGAACCACCACAGCCCATTCTTATGCGCTGGGGAACGTGGTTAAAAGCCGCTTTTTATTATAATGAACATTTTCAAGAAGTCAAATCCGTTATTTTGCAATTCGTCCCTGCCGAAGCTAGAGCTATTAGGATGAGCCAGAAGGGATTTCTCGATATTTCTGTTGAAACACATCTAAAGAATATTAGCAACAATTACAAAGGGTTAGTAGACGCGATAGAAAATTTGCAAAATTCTGGATTGTCGTTGGTAGAATCAGTGCAAGTCGTGGACGAAGTTAGTACATTGTTACACAGTATAAACGATGCAACAAGTGGACGAGTTTTAGCTAAGTTCGATAGTGTTTTAAAAAAGAATCCGGACTACACGAGATTAAGACAAATGTGCGATGGGGCATCTGCAGATTCCTTGACTAAGTCTAAAGATTATTTTAATTACGCCTGTCTTACTTCGGTAGACGTGGAACGGTCGTTTTCGAAATATAAGAACATTTTTTCGTCTCGGCGAACATCCTTCACCGAGGCAAATGTGGAAACTTATCTGATGGTGCAACTTTTTAAACAAGCCTATCCGCATTATTAAGAAGGATAAAATTTATTTATTATATCTTTATTTACAGTTACATTATTAAGTACAACAGAATAAAAAAAGCGTTCAGTTAATGAAAATAAAAACACCTCAGCGTGTACATATATATATATATATATATATATATATATATATATATATATATATATATATATATATATATATATCCGCTCTAATTACTATACATTATTATTGCGTCAGCTTTTATTTTTTTACTCTTGAGTATTAATTTCGAAATATCACATATCTGCTGTGACTCACATATACGCTATTTACAATAAGCGGCCGTTGCGCCTGATTATGATTTTTTTGGATGGCGCAATTTGGCCCGCTCTAGTCATGAATCAAACAATACCGTTTGTGAACATTCCTCAGCGTTTTTTCTGTATTGCGCGACGCAGTAAACATTTGTATTGACTGTTTCATATCGCGGTAAAAAATGCACCAGTAGAATGCTGTGCCAAATCCAAAAGACTGTGTACATAATTTTTCGAGGTGTTAAGATTTGCTTGGCTTTAGTCTTTCCTGGTGACGAAGTGTGCTTCCATTCCAGTGATTGTCGTTTCGATTCAGGGGTTTCATAAACGACCTAAGTCTCACCCCCGGTCACTATCTTGCTTAGAAAATCACCATCTTAGTTATAACGTGTCAAAAAATCAAATGCACTGCCCTGACGCTGTTTTTGTGTTACTTTATAAGAGTTTTCGGCACCTAACGAGCACACAGCTTTCGAAAATTCAGTTTTTCAGAAACAATTTCACGCAGAAGTGCTCTTGAAATTTGCGGAAATTTCGTAGAAAGATCAGATATTGTAATCTTACGGTTTTCCTTCTTCAACTACGAGATTAGATCTGTAATTCGTTTTCTGAATGCAAAGAGCACTAAAGCAGTCGACATTCATCGACAAATTTGCAAGGTTTGCGGAGAAAATGCGATGAGTGATTCAATGGTGAGAGGAGATGGGCCCGACAATTCAACGAAGGACGTGATCAAGTGCACGATAACGAACGAAGTGGATGTCCAAGTTTGGTTAATGAAGAATTGGTTCGAGTACAAGCGGCGGAACTTTCAATCAAGTTCGCCATTCTAACCAAGCACTATAAACTATAAACCACAAACAGCGATCTCGAAATGCTGTCATCTCATTTTCCTTAACTCAGAGCAACTACCGCGCATGTGCTGAACTGGGATTGCAGTGTTGCCGCGACAATAAATACAAACGGAACCTATTTCCTGGACGTGCCTCGTATTAAACCGTTTAAATATATTATATTATTTTTCTATAAAAATTATATTTACATGTAATATAATATTAAGGTAATCTTTACATAATTTGACGCTTAGAAAATTTTCAGTCGTACATCAATAACCATTTGACACGGAGCGCCCTCTTGTGTTGGTTGTGCCAAACGAGACCGAATTGTTGTTTTTTGTTGTGCCAATAGATGTCTTCTGAATTTCCTCTTGGTTGGCATCTGTTGGGATAATGGGAGTAATGTAGATCCACCCGGGCAACATTTGGTAGGCTGACCTATAGTGTCGTACACTGATGAGAGCCAAATAAGCTCGAAACAGTGGTGTCTTGTGACCAAACGCTGTTTTTAGCGCTGGTAGCTACGGCGTTTACACTTGAATTCGTATAGATTTTTCATTAATATTAAATCCATTTTTATTTAATATCAAAAAAACATTGTTTTAACTACAAATATATGACATTCTTGGTTTAAATAAAAATTATACTTACTAATATATTGTATTCGATCAGCAATATTGTCACTGGCTGTGTTCCCAATGTTATTAGAATTTATCAAGTTTATCACGGCTTCTTTCAAAATTCCGGTTGAAATATGTTCTAAAAATTCTAGTGGAATCTTGGAGCTGAATCCAATTTTTGGCTTTTGGCCAAACAAGGCCTTATACGGTTCCATTTTGATAGCTTCATGGTAAGTTGTATTAATTCCCCATTGTACAAACCCCAGTCCTGTAGTCCAAGATGATGTATTGTTATTGCACAACCAAGCGATTAAGGAATCTTTTAAGGTTTGATTGCCTCGTTTTACTGAGCCGTGGATCTGCGGATGTCTAGGTCTACCGTTGACTAGCACTAATTCCGGCCACAAACTTGCTTATTTGCAAATAATATGGATAAATATTCTTTGTAATGCAAATATTATCTGGTCAATTAGACAAACTTTGGAAATCAATCTACTTAACCCCTTTGATTCAGCTTATTAACTGTTATTGGACTTTTCATCGACTGTACGCATGAAGGTAGAATAAACAGCTTTTGCTCAAGAATTTTGTCAATTTTATTTCGTCATTGAATTTCAGAGCATCTACTTCGTTAAAAAAAAGGATATGCTTGCTGAGTTACTACTGGGATTAACGTAAACATCGACTGGATATTTTTTCACGCCATCTTGCGACCGGCATAGAAAAATCGCTTAAATTATCTCTTAATAAACGTCATATTATTCAAACGATAGTACTATAAGTACTGCACAAGCCTATCATTTAAAAAGATTAAGCTTGACGCTTACTACGCTTACGACTTTTTTTACGGCCGCTTACGTTTGCGTTAGGAGGAGAGAGATATTATCGGTCGCCGTAATAATAATAAATGTTTTTTCCGCCGACAGTAATTAGTGTCTCGTATTTTAAGAGCGTAGGTACGTACCCACTGTTTTAATGTCGCATTAACGCAATCAGAGTAACCATTTATTTTATTTATTAATTCGAATAATTCATTTGTTGGTCTGCGAAGCGGCCGACTTACCGAAACGTTCGTTATGGCACGTATAAACGTCACGCCGTAAAATCTATTAAACGTATAAAAAGCGACGATCGCGTTCGCGGGAACAGCTGGCAAATAATGCGACTTGTAACATTTGGCATTGCCGGCGCGCACCGGCAATTACGATCTATTTAAAAGCGGAACGTACATACATGTATCGGCAACCGCTGTGCGATCGCGTTGTTCGATGCATTGCTGCGAATGTGTTTCGCTCGTTTAGCGGTGAAATAAAATCGAAAGATGTCGAGGAATATGCATTTTTTACCGTTAAAAATGCATTTATTGGGATAAATCATTTATTTCTCCTGCGAGGTGTACATCCGTGCTGCTACTCAAACTACCGTCAATGGAACGCAAGTGTGTCCAGCGTCTAGCCACTTATCCAATAGCCAAAAAAGTTTTAGTTGCATTATTGACAAGGATTCTTCTATATGATACGACGGAGATACGTTACTAAAGGTGCAGGTGGCTGTTATTCTAACTGCGGATGCGCAATATTGCCACCATATGCATGACTATACTTAATTCATTGTAAGATTGCAGCGATAAAATAGATAGGCGTAAAATTCCTGGCTTGTGGTTGGGTAATAGACGAGGCAAATTCACATACACAAAAAACAATGCATTCAGTGGTATCCAGTAATTGAAATTAAGTTGGATAAAACGAAATATCACCGATATCTAATATCATTTTTCAAACATCTTTATTGGCTTTGGTTTTGTATTTATTGCTTTTTATTGTCGCTCGGTGTGTTATTTTTTGGGTCCTTTAAAGAAATCTTTGGCGGAGAAACGCCTTGGCGATCAAGAAGAATTGCAAAACACCGTTGTGGACTACATCAAGCGGCAGTACCGTGGAGGGATGTTAGATGTACGAGGGTTGATCAAATATAAACGAGACTCTTGCTTTAGAATATTTAACATTGAAGGCGTACAGCCGCTTCTAGAACTGATGGTAGGGGGTGTTAGGAGTGAGGAGAGTGATCGACCAGCCTCGTCTGTTCCATTGATCAGCGCGGCACGTGATGTCTAAGGAGCAGGTGGACTCGTCAATTGCACAAGGCGCTTCTCGCTGGTGAGAGCGTGAAACCGGCTGACATTCTTCGGAGACTAATGGCACAGTTCGCTGATCAAACAATGTGAAGGCCTCATGTGTTTACCTGGCATAAGAAATTCGTAGGAGGCCGTAAAGGAATCGAACACGAAAGCCATGATCGTCGCCCACGAACAAGCATTACGCAGCAAACCACAAACGCCATTTGTAATCTTTTGGAAGCGACCCACGTTTGACAGTTTCCGAAATTTGTTTCGAGATAGGAATAAGTTATGGGAGCACTCAGTCCATAATTACCACGAACCTAGGATTCCATAAAGTGAGTGCCCGATAGGTTCCACGTCTTTTGACTGTAGAACAGAAGTTGATTCGTTTGCACATCTATGAGCGGCTCTTGGCGCGGTTTTCAGAATAAGGGGATGCACAGGGTACATCATTACATGTGTGAGTCGAAATAGGCCGACACAAAGAGCCCGCATGAAAGTCTAGGCTTGCAACTGCTTTTTGGGACTGGCGCGGCATTTTGCACGAACGGAAAACCATCAATGCTGGTTACTACTGCGAGTTTGAGACGTGATAAAGTGATACGACAAGTGATTCGTCTCAATGACAACGTTGAGCCCCAGACTGCAGCTGTCACCTGTGCAATATTGAGTGAAATGCATTGGACACCACTTGAACATCCTCCATATACATGGGTGTAATCTATCGCCCTGCTACTTCTATCTCTTTGGACCACTGAAAGAGGCTCTAGGAGACCAACGATTCAACAACAACGATGTAGCGGAAGGATTTGTGCGCAATTTGTTTATATTTGATTCGCCCCCACAGTTTGCTAGTCTCACGCCGTGGTAAATGTTTCAACGTTTACGAAGATTATGTCCAGAAATAAACAAAAGTATGTAGCTTTTGTGGAATGTATTAAATATTTTCTTTATTTTTTGGTTTGTGGCTTTAATATCGGTCATCCCTCGTACTAGCAATAATGTTCCTACCTGTTGGTGCTGCCTATTGGCGTGGGTCACTGAAACTTTATACGTACTCCAACATTTTGTGAATTAATACAACCTAGAAGACGAAAATAAAAGATTGACCCTTGTGCTAGCCGCACATTAACAACTCCTGGACCAATAAAAGAATGATTATTGGCCCTAACATATACTAACCGATTCCTAAAGATGTTTACTATATTATTTGCAATATCTTTTTTGGAATATGGTCCATCATAGAAGCTATTAACAAAAAGACAATTGCGGTACAATTTACCACATGTGCAAAGCACAGTAAAAGACTATAAAAAACGAGTTGAGAAATCAAAAAATCTGGCTCACTGTGGACGAAACTACTGATGCTCAGAAACACAGCGTGATTCATATTGTGGCGCGTCCATTAAAACGTAATGGTCCAGCAGCTTCCTTTTTGTTAGCCAGTAAAAGGATTGAAAGAACTGATGTCGAAACCGTTGTAAACATAATAAAAAATATGTTAAGAGAATTTTGTATCGCATGAGCCCAAATCATCATGTTACTTTCTGACGGAGCCGCAACGATGCTGAAAGCTGGTAGGATGTTAAAAGTATGCTTTTCGACTCCTCTTCACATAACATGCCTCATACAAGCATGTCACCTCGTAGCAGAAACAATTCGAAGCAAGTATCCTAGGGTGAATGATTTAATATCATCTACGAAAAAAGTGTTTGTGAAATCTCCCAAACATATCCGCGTATTCAAGCAATTGTATCCGCAAATTTCGCTACCACCTTAGCCTGTATTGACGCGATGGGGCGCATGGATCGAGGATGTCATTTTCAAACTTAATTCTTCTAATTCTCAAGCGGTTCGCGAGAGTCACCGACTTTTTTCCGATTCGGACGTTCAAAAAGAAATAGATGACATTTCCATAAACTATTCTGTAGTGACACAAACTATTTCGCAGTTAGAAAATACTCACTTATCTATACAAGACTCGTTAAATAACATCAACAATTTAGCAGCCGCTCTAGAAAGCTTGATGGATCCTATAGGACTAGATGTCACGCAAAAATTTCGTGCAGTTTTAAACAAAAATCCGGATTTAGAAAAGGTTCGATCTATATCTGGAATTCAAAACTGCACAGGAGAGATAAGGGATTATTTGAATTTCGCAAATCTTACTTCATTAGATGCTGAACGATCATTTGGAAAGTATATGAGAACCTTTTTAAGACCGTCGTCGAGGCCTGACCGAATCGACAATGGAAGCATTGCTTATGTTGCAATACTACGCGACGTACCATGGCAGTCGCACATTACCGCAGTGGTCATCGATACGTCAATAAAAGGTAACCATCTATTATTCTTTAATTAATACTGCGTCTACTTTTGCGCGGTACGCCCCGGACGGTTCCACTAATTTCTCGAATATTATAAATAGTACACGCACACCGATCAACGGATAATAACCGAACGTCCATTCGATTCCTTGTACGTACATAGTAAACACAGCTCCTTTCACGGCGCCTCTGCGGGTACAACCGTTTGTCACGCTTTAGTTATGGCTGTACTGTCAAGAAGATGTAAAAATATCGTTTCCTCACTCGTGTCAAGGCTTTCGCATAATAAATAGCATATTTCACTTACAAAAACAAAATCCATTGTTATTTGAAATAATTAACGACTTAAGTAAATTATTTTCGTTTACTATAGGTTATGTTGCTTTTGTTTTTATTGACAGAATAACAGTTACCACACAAAATATCATTTTCGCGACAGAATGTAGTCGAAGAAGGATAACTATAAAATAGAAAGAGGACAAACATACTATATTTTGTTTGCGGTAAGTTAGGTTCAGTCGTGAAAAAAAGCTTGCAGATTACGAGAAAAATCTACTTGAATTCCAGTCATCAAGTCTGTTACCGCATCAATTGTGCTCATTTGATAACCGCCAGATTTCTTGGTGTTTTATTGTAACTAGTGACATGCATCATAGAAAACAAATTCGCGTCATACGCTTCTTCCTTAAAAAGAAAGTGAAGAATCAAGAAAAATCGATGAATAACATCTCATTTAAAAACAGATCTCCTATGCACATTAAGAGATCTAAAAAATGATATTCTAACATATAAACGAGCTGTTTTTTTTCCTCCTACCAACGATCTCTTTGATATTTTTACTTCTGATGTGCGCGCCACCTACGCGGACGGTCCGTCACATACTCTCTTAATTAAGTGGTATGCATATTTACACACGCACAAGTAAAAAAAAAACATACGTTCGCCGGACATTTTCGAGTTGATGAATTTTCAACAGCGAACCTAAATTTATCATTTCTGAACGAAAGAAAAAAAACGAAGAAGAAAGAAACAACAGGCGTCTGTAGTAGTAGGTAACAGCCGTTGGAAAATAATAGAAGCTCTCGATGCTGCGCTTTACTATCCGCATCATCGCAGAAGAAAAATTGGATAACGAAAGACTTCCGCGTTTGTTGTGGACGCGTAATCGAAAATTGAGAAAGAGGAAAGAATAGCTGTTGGATAGTTGCCGCCGTATAGTCGAGAATAAGCATGTGATATTAATATTACCGTGATTTTGACAGATATTTAAGTCGTTCAATTAATCACCGTACAGATTCTTGGCATTCCGTCGACTCCCACAGTCCCAGATTCGGCGTATGGGACGGATTTCTCCGATGCAAAGTTGGTTTTCCACAAGGTTCTTTTAAAAAGTGGCAGAGTAAACAAAATTCTTTGATATTTACGTGGCGTCGCAATTAAGTTGTCCACGTATACTCAGGGTCGTGCCGTGCGGGGGGACACCACGTGCAATTGCACGGGGTTGAAGATGTTATACGTGTAGGTTCGTTCATAATTTGCACCATACCCATATTTCATTGCGCATGTGATCTTTTAAACTTTCGAAGTCTCGTATAGTCTCTGAAAGGATAAATATTTCATTCATTGGTCTTTCTACCAAACAAAAACAGTTCAATATTTGCATACATTCAAAAGCTTATTATAATATGCTTGCTACACAAAAGCTTGGGTTTTAAAAACGTTTGTGTTCGTACCTATAACAGTTGGATTATAAAAGCAAGACATTAAAATGCGAAAGGTGGTTCAAGATAAACAAAGAAGATATGACACTAATATCCGCCGAATGTAAATCGTTGAAAATAACCGACATAAATTAGTAAAATTACAGCCGCGGACGAACAAGAAATACCGACAAACGCGGCTGACTTTTAACCGCGAATGAAGCCGTAATCGTAAAACGCAATTGCACGGAGAAAAATGTGTTGCTAAAATTTGTGTTGTTAAGAAGATATCTTTACTCTGACAAGAATATCGTGTACAAATAACACACCGATTTACTAATCATAAAAACATTTTTATTGTAAAGGAAGTTACTTAAAATAACAAAAATGTTTTTTAATTTGAAACTTAAGCGTAACACTGAATTCTAATTTTTATAAAATATTATTTTTAATCTGTGGGGACGTAATGTAGGTTCGCGTTGCAATTAATAGTAATGTAGCGTTACCCCATACGAGTTCCCGGCAATTTTGTAATTTGTCTCGCGTGGTTGTTGAGGTTATCTAGTGTGGACAAGTAATTTCATCTTCTTAAATAATTTATTTAAAATGGAAGATAAGTTAGTGAAAGTGAAGTTCTCGGAGTTATGTGTGACGTTTCAAGCTATATAGTTTATATACATAATACATATGATTCTTATTCAGTTTTTTGTTGGTTATGTTGAATTGTAGCGTATACATGATAGATTTTTAGATATACGTAGCAAATAACTTATTGGAATAAAAATTGTTTATCGACAATAGATTAAAAATTAATTCAATCTATACGATATCATTTACTGGAAGCAAAAGAATCAACCTAGGATTTGACGAACATTTTATTGTCAGTGCTTTTATAATGAAGAAAGCATAGTCGTGGAAGAAATGGGTTCATTTTATATTATATTAACCAAGGTATAAAAGCTTTTGTTTTATATTTGTACACATACAGCTATGGACCAAATTACGGAAACAATGTAATTATAGTCTGACTCACATATTCTTGAGTAGATATAAACACTACACAGTCCTTGTCCATAATATTAGTTTTACTAAGTATTTATAGTCTTCTGTTCTATGGTTACCCAGGAATTTTGTAATCACTCCTTTAAACGCAATCCAAGCAAGTTTCTCAGTGCCTTCAACAATTTCGTCGAAGATCTCATCTTTCATCAGTTCTCTAATTTGAGGGCCTACGAAAATCCCTTCTTTTATTTCTGCCTCACTGATTTTAGGGAACTTCTCGATTCTCGATTCATTCGCCTCACAACATTTTTCATTAACTTAAATTTTATATGTAATGGAGGCAAGAAGATTACGCGGTGCATATAAGAATCAAAGGAAAGAAAGTAAAAGCGGCAGTTCAAAAAGCAAAAGGCATGGGAGAGGTTTGGTGAAACGGAAAAGGGAGGGGAAGGGAATGGAAAAAGTTATTTAGAATCCTAAGAAACATGAAGCAAGAAAAAAGCGTGGATATGCATTGGATAAAAGATAAACAAGGAAACCTCGTAAAGTCCAAAGAAAAAATAAATAACAGATCGAAAGAATACTTCTGTGAGGTACTAGAAGGAACAGACGAAGGGGAAGGGAATAAAACGAAAAAGATACTAGAGAGTGATGTTCCAGCCAGGGAGAAAATCACCAGCGATGAAGTGAAGGGAGCAATTAAGAAAATGAATAACGTCAGAGCAGCAGGTATAAATGAAGTAAAACCAGAAATGTTAAAACACATGGGGCCAGCAAGAGAAGAAATGCTGAGGAGAATACTAAATGAAATATGGATTAGTAAGAAGATTTCAAAAGAATGGCAGACGGCTGTGTTAATATCACAGCACAAGGAAGGGGACAAGTCAGACTATGGAAATTATAGGGGGTATTATTGCTCTGTACTGCCAGTAAAGTAAAGATAGGATATTGGAGCGGAGGCTAAGGAAAACAATAGAACCAACATTGGAGGAATCGCAAGCAGGGTTTCGAAAAGGTCGTAGCATACAAGAGTGGAGTTTTGTGTAAAGGCAGTCGTGTGAGGAAACCAAAAGAAGAAAAGGAAAAGTCTACACATGTGCAATAGACATATTAAAGCTTTCGACTCGGTTTCTAGAGACAAAATTTGGAAGATCTTAGAAGAATTAAATGTGACAAGAGAATTAATCAGCGCAATGCAGAGCATTTATCAAAGGACTAGTAATGTTGTTAGGGGTCATAACTTTACATCAGAAATATTTATGACACAGAATGGAGTTAGGCAAGCCAATGTCCTGAGCCACCTATTGTTTATAATAGTTACGGATGAAATTGCGAAGACGGTCAATGGCAGAGGGGCGAAGGGCATAGTCGTTGATTACAGGAGAACGCGCCCTGTGAGTGTGAAAGAATTGATGGTGCGCTGATGATTTGGTCCTATGCGCACCGACAGAAGCAGTCCTGAGAAAGAATATGGAACTGTGGAAGGGAGAACTGGAGAAATATAACATGCACATAAACGTGGAGGAAACGGAAATAATGGTTATAGGCGCAGACGGGGAAGAAACGGACATAGAGGTCAAAATGGGAAACAACGAAGTTAAAAAAGCACAGAATTTGAAATATCTTGGTACAATGATAGAGGAGGATGGAAGACTTGACATAGAATTGCAACAGCGAATGAAATATATTACGCCCTACTAAAATCCTTTATAAATAAAAAAGAGGTTAGGAAAAAGACAAAGATAAAGGTGTATAACACCGTTTTTGTACCAACACTAATTTATGAATTTGAGAATTGGAAATTAATAGAGAGACAAAGTAGTATGATCAGAGGATGCGAGATGCGATTTTTAAGGGGAATCCTGGGGATAAACAGAGTGGACAAAGTGTGAAACGAAATTATAAAGGAGAAACTTGGCGTTGATTCAATAAAGGAGAAGATAATGAAGAGGCAACTGAATTGGTGGAGTCACATGGTGAGAGTGCCCGAAAACAGAATGGCAAAAACAGTTTGGCAAGTTAAAGTCAAGAAAAATGGTAGAGGAAGGCCAAGGAAGGAGTTGAATGATGTGATTGTGTGTGCATTGAATAGTAAAAACAGTGACTGGAATAGTGCAAAAAAGATCGCACTGGTCAGGGTGCAGTGGAAGAAATTTGTAAGAGGAGATATGTAAAACTCAACTCAACATCCCTACACTTATGGTAATGAGATCTGGGATAAGTAAGTAACTAAATTGTAATCCAAGAAGTAGCGAAACTACTTTCAAATCACCACACAGTTGCCCACTTTTAAGGTCATAATAGCATGTTTTGAGTAGTATACATATACTGAAGATATCCAACTAAATGATAAAAGTACTAAAGAATAGACAAATATATATATATATATATATATATATATATATATATATATATATATATATATATATATACTTTACATATATCATGATTTATAGCCTATGAAAAAAATTTACTGTATAAGCCCATTAATTGATTTAAAAAATTTCATGATTATTTGTCGATAGGAAGTTGATTTACGATGTTCAACATTTTACAGTACAATAGACTAGAGCACTGCATGGGCCTATTTTTGACAGCCCAGCCCGCCCGTGGCCCGTTACAGTATGGAGTGGACCCGCCCGGCCCGCCCGTTGCGTTCATTACCTCGGCACAAGGCTCGCCCGTTAGAAAATTTAGGCCCGTTTGGCCCGTCTAAATTATTTTAGCCTGTTGAAGTAATTATATCTGCACTGTCCATTTCTAAACATTTTTACATTTTCTTTAACCAAAAGAAAACATAACATTGCATACATTAAAATTGTTAATACCAACGATAACGTAAAAACAGCAATTACTGCATACGTTATATCCATTCGATGTATTTAATAAAATATTCTCGGCCCGTCAGGCCCGTACAAATTCAGGCCCGGCCCGCAATGAAAAGAGACGAGGCCCGCCCGAGCGCGACCGCGAACCGGGGCAAGCCGGGCTTTTCATAGCCCGTACAGTGCTCTACAATAGACATTAAGATGAAAAACTTAGTTTTGTGAAGGCAATTCAATCAAATAATTTTATGTTAATGTACCATAGGTAAATAATTCTTCGAGTTTAACTTCAACACTAACCGTATCAGATGGAAAAACTGCTTTAATTGAACTAGATGACAGTCTTATGGCACCACCACTGCCCGTTGCTCACTGTACAAATGCAGGTTCGTCAAGTAAACTAGGTAATAAGAACTTAATACTTAAAACTGCATATATTTCTTTTAGTTCTATGAATTACACAGGAACTCTCCGTTTTCTTTCATGTATCTTGTATTTATTATTGAATGTCGCACAATTAACACACTGTTTCATTTGCAGAAAAAAAACAACTGTGGAAGGTAAATCATTACTGGACCTAAGAAAATTGTTTGAGAAGACAAGGAGCAAATTAACAAAAAAAGTAACCGAAAACTTTATATCTTTACTTATATAGTTTGTATTTATAAATTTTATAACACATGATATCCACGCCTATTATATATATACTTTCTCAATTAAAACATACCTCTTTAATTTGTTTCTGTTGGTAACATAATCCCCATTTAGTGCTAAAGTAAGAAACAGGATATTTCCACATTAGGTGAATATAGTAAGTGTTTTACTGCTCAGTGAGTAGTTTATGGTTATAGGTATTTATTCTAATGTAACCGCAAAGCGTATGTACTAGCAACTGGAAAGCTATACCATGGATTACTATAATCAGTCGCGGACGGTGGTGACGTAAATGGGAGGTCAAGGACAAGGTTCCGATTCCCTATACTAAGTGTTTAATACAAAAATTATTGAATAGGGATAAATTTGAACGCATTTCCTGCAATTTGGAAGCCTTATTAGACTTATTATTACGTATATTGTACGCTATAGGAAACTGTTATAGTTGCTTAACAAACAAGATGAGTTGACCGGTGTTTGTAGCTTTTATAAGCGGCGGCGCGCACACAGACACGTATTGAAGAATAATATTCTGTTATATACTTACCATTAACCCACATGATTACGGTTCGTGCGCGATATCGTAAAACCGAACCCTATATTTCAGTAAATGGAGATAAAATAACATATTGTAGTTGAGAGACGGCCGGGTTCGGCCAGAGCGGCAGCGGTCGCTCGCAACTTTAAGCATCCAAACCTGTTTCATTTTCTTCGTTCCGTGTATTGCGCTGGTTTTGGTATGATTTTAAGGTGCTCGCGAGCGCCGACATCTACTACTATTACTACTACCGTCACTACTGCTACGATATATATATCGCCTTCCATAAATTTGATAACGTATGTGTTATATCTCAATACTATATGGCGCAAGTGGTCTGTACTCTGTAACGAGCGGTGGAGCAGCCCTTAGTCGAAGATGAGAATAGATAACGACTAGACATGTAAAGTTAGCTGTAGAATTAAAGATAATAAAAAGTAGGTAATAATAATAATAAATAGTGTTTACTCTATCATAAAAATCACCACATAACAAGTCATAGTCTTTACACATGTAGAAAACTACTATTTGCATCGGAAATCAGCTGTCAATCTCAGACGTATAGGGTATCCACCCGATACTAATGAAACTTCCTCTAGCGAAGAAAAAGCTCATTTCTAATATCACAATTTTCCCCTAGGCTGACTGGCCTTGGAGTCCGGACGTTAAATAATTAATATAAGTTCAGACAACTACGATCGCAGTGGAGCATTGACAAATCCACTCTTCTTTTTATTCTCCTAATTTCGCAAAATCTTCAAAATTAATGTAAATTTCTCCTAAAACAAACAACAGGGTAAATTCAAAGGCATTTCTAACATTATTCGTAAATTAAATCTCTGCCCTAATGTTATTAAATAAATCGTCAGTAAAATTTCTTATTTTTCGGTTTCTCTAGCATAGAGTTGCATAATTCCAGTCACCTGGTAGCGTCACCGCAATCATTTTCTCATGTTATTTCTATAAATAACTTAATTCATCGAAATTCATCATAATATTACGTTTAGAAAGAAATCATCAAAATTTGCTGTGGGATGAAACAATCGCTATCGCGATTAAATGACGAAGAAGAGGGACGTCGGTACATTATTCAATTCTGGTTAAGCTTCAGTCGAGTTAACTAGCGTTATGGCTGCGGTATCCATTTAAGGTGTTCGATATAGCAATTAGAAAGTAAATTTAAAATAAGGAAGGAAGGTTCGAGGTTAGAACAAGCAGATTTCCTGCAAACGTCATAGGAAACATAGGGTTTACATGACAGCTTCATAAAATTCATGGTCGTTTATTATTATTATTACTTGTTCATGCATTTTAGGTAGATTTATATGTATCTATAAAAATCGTTTATGGCGACTAGGGTAATTTGTGTGGCCTACAACTAGAAGTGACAAGGACCTTTTTTATTTAGTTATAGGAACAAAACTGTTTGTATACCTTTTTTTTTAAGAGAGTCGAGTTCTACCCGCGCAAGCGGGAACAGTCTGATATACAGTCCACTCCAGTAATGTAATTCAATTAAAGTACTATTAAACAAACAACCATTTTTATTTTGATTATTGCAATATCTGCACTAGTTTTAAACATTACTATTAAAAAGGAACTAACACGATTAAAAGTTCATTTACTGTGTAGCATTCCATTTCTAGCAATATTTCTTTCATTCGAGTTCTGAATTTGTTGGGGTTTGTTGCTTTGACCTCTTCTGGATGGATGGTTATTCAATTTGGCCCTCCAATAATCAATTGTATTTTAGGATCGTGACAGCCGGTGGTATGCTGCTCTAAGTTGTTGTCAGGAGTGTGCATCATAGATACGGTTATAACCGTTCCTGGGCACGTAGCAAACGGTGTAACCGTTTGTATATATTGAGATGTTTCAAAAAACGATTAAAAGTATTGAATAGGAAGATAAACTGTTCCGTTTATTATTTTTAAGTTTTTCACTTACATGCAATGATACATTTTTTAAGAATTATTGACAGTTAATGTTGTGGGTGTACTATGTGTGTGTGGTTGTGTTCCTCTTCTGATAGATCCTAGTTTCCCCTTTTTCAGCAGTAAATGTTCAACATCCTCTTGTAATAACCCTTCTAGTCGTCTTCTTTGATTAATTTCTCTTGATTATTACTTTAAACTGTTTCTATTTAACTTTAACGGTAATTATAAACTTTAAAGTTTATAATTTCAGCAACATTTTAGTTTTTAAATACAATTTCAAAAAGATCAGTCGAAAAATATATTTGTTTACTGTCAGAATTTTCGTATCTAACTTCTTGTTTATCCGTTGTCTGGGTGCTGCCAATCTAACAACTTGATACCTTAAATTTTCATGTTCTGATGATCGATTCTGTTGCTGGAGATGACGTAAAGGATTTCGTTGCTTAGATTCCAAATGTAGTGTGTTTTGTATGTGCGTTTGTGTCATTTTTTACAAATTATGTTCCAAAACGTAAATTACTTAAAATAACCCGGAATTTAAATTATTTCCTGTAAGATAACGTTAATAGATATTTTTTTAAATAAAATATTTATAATATTAACGATTACAATGCCAGAATTCGAATACTAACCCGAAATATTTCGAATTCCGCAAATGCTCGGTAAAATTCTAATATTTTATGAATTTCAATATAAAATTGGTTGAAATGAATGTAATAACATGTAAACGCACACTCTTCATGTGGGATGTCCCACTACAATATAATATGGCAAACGAACCATTCCTTCTGTTTTAAAATGGCCTCTTCATGTTGTGATGTATTTAAGGTTGTACAACACGCACACCACTTTTTTTTAAGGAATACCTGATTCGGTTTGACTGTCAATCCCGAGAAGAGCACCCCATAGCTGAGTAGGGAATGAAATGCTGAAAAGTGTGTCACATTGGCTGTAGTGAGTGTGGCTGCTTGCTTTAGCCTCCTATTTGCAAATACTGCGAAAGATACTTTGCCTAATAGGTGGCTGATATGCTGCGACCAGTTCAGACCGGAGTGCAAAACCAGTCCTAGGAACGTTGCTTGAGAGGGTGTGGTAGAGCTCTTGACCGAAGAAACTAGATTCTGAGTTTTGTTTGTATTCGTTTTTAATCCGTTTGCAGCAAATCACATTTCGACCATTTTAATAGTACCGACAGATATTATTTCCAACTCTGTCGTTTGTTTTGCTCCTACTGTAAGTGTTGCGTCGTCCGTATAGAGGTAAACTTCTGCACCAACAATGTTTGACGGTAGATCGTTTATGTACAGCAAGAATAGGAGTGGACCTATTATCGATCCTTGTGCTACTTAATTTCTCCAGAAGAATACTACGATCCACCGAATCAAATGCTTAACTTAAATCTAGCATATTCATGTTGGCTTACACATCATAAGCACTATGGACGTAATTTGTTATTGCTAAAATTCCTGTGTTTACCGAGCGTCCTTTTCTATAGTGACGTTATTGTTTAGTTTTGGCAAAGAGCTTATTAACAAAGACACCTTTTTGAGCATTGTAGTTTTCTATTCCTAAAGAAAGTAGTCATGGTGTCTCTTAATGAATTGTGTAAATATTAAAGTTAGTGGTCCTGGAACTTTGTTAACGTATTCTTGGACATATACAGGGTATAGTGATTGGATTACATTATACACGTTAAATGGAGCGGAGTCTGACAATCGCGTAGTTTTATGTAGTACATATAGATACATACATTGAAAGTAGGCGCGCAAGTAACTGCGTTGCCAGACGTTGCGTATGACATTGCCATCTCAATTAGACGTAGACGTTTATAAAAATTAATCATTAACAAAGGTTTTTCGTATTGTAAGAGTATTAATTGCTTTTCTCTTAGATTGAAGCCAATTATAACGGAAATTTGAAAATGTGCTAAATGTAGCGATCCTCAATTGAGTTAAAAATTAAAAACATATTCTAAAATTAGATAACAACAAGCATAACACAAAATGAAAGAAGAAATTCTAAGCATGAGCTAACATGGAAAAAGTTAAAAACTAAAAAATTCATCAATAGACTTCAATAAACGGATACTCTAAAACTGTGGCACTGGAACACTGAAACAGTTCACTAAAACCCTTACCACAACACTTAATTCGTACTGGACGCACGTTTCGATAGCCAAGCTATCATCATCAGCAGCAAGACTGAACTAACAAGCTAAGTGAAAAACTAACCTTATATAGCAAAATAAAAATTTGCAATATGTAAATATAAAATCGTAAAATTTAATGAGCCGCTTCATTGCACAGGACTATAAATAGCCTAAAGGTAAATGAGCCGAATGACGTGAGTTAATAAATCCTAGATTACAATGAAGCGGTTCATTGCACATGGTTAAAATTAAAATGATTAAACATGATGTAACAAAGGATAAAGGCTGGAATTTAGTGGTCCTAAATCTGAATTCATTAAGTGAGTTTTGTTTTTTTAAATTTCCATGCCTTCATAACAATTTAATTGAGAAGTACTCCTTACGTTTTTAATTAACTTTATATTATCAACATTATGGTTATTTTCAAGCATATGTAGGGCAACGCTAGATTTATCAAACCTTCTGAATTTGAGATGAGCCAAAAAGTTCTTTGTCCTAATTTTGATTGATCTTTTTTTCTGCCCAATATACACTTGATCACAATCTTTACATGAAATTTTGTAAATTCCGATTTATCCATGTTATCCACTGGGTCTTTGGTATTTCCTAAAAGGTTTTTAAGGTTATTGCTCGAAGAGAAAACAATCTTGCGGTCAATCTTAGAAAAGATTTTTTGAAGACCCTTGGTGTAACATGGATAAAAGGGGAATTTAACATATTTCTTATTATTACGGCCGTCAATGCGTTCTAATGTGCTTACATTTCTAATTCTTAATCTATTCATATGTTTCCTAATAGTATTATAGACGACATCTTCAGAGAATCCGTTAAAGTTAGAAATATTGATGATTTCTTTTAGTTCATTTTGATATCTATCTTTAGTTAAAGGAAAGTTGAGTAACCGGTGCACCAAAAAGTTAATAGCCGAAAGTTTGTGTTCATATGAGTGATTAGAATCCTGTAAGATGAATCTATTATTACTAGTAGGTTTCCTATATACGTCTATTTCTAACTTATTTTTATTTCTTATTACTAACATGTCCAGGAAAGGAATCCTGTTGTCTTTTTCTTCTTCGTGGGTAAATTTGATAGAGGGGAAAATTTTTAGTTGAGTTGTTCTATGAAATCCGTTATTGAACATTTACTGATGTCAAAGATGCAAAAAAAGTCATCGACGTATCTGACCAAAAAACCGGGGAAATAAGCGAAAGTATTCTTCAGGTCGTTTCAAAAATTTTCCCATAAA
>JAROYD020000005.1:53700214-53928681 GCA_029618875.2 Dynastes tityus | reverse complement strand
CTTTGGGCTATTTATAGTCCTGTGCAATGAAGCGGCTCATTAAATTTTACGATTTTATATTTACATATTGCAATTTTTATTTTGCTATATAAGGTTAGTTTTTCACTTAGCTTGTTAGTTCAGTCTTGCTGCTGATGATGATAGCTTGGCTATCGAAACGTGCGTCCAGTACGAATTAAGTGTTGTGGTAAGGGTTTTAGTGAACTGTTTCAATAGACTTAAAAAAAAAGAAATTATATAGAAACCAAAAACCAATTCTAAAAAATTATCCATCCTAAAACTCTGCGGACATCAGTAAGAGGTACAGGTGAATCTAATGATCCGGGTTTTTTATGCTGATGTATATAGAGAGTTTCCGCGAACATCCCCAAAAAAAAGAAGTTAAGCCCGAAGGTTTAGCCGGAAAAATATATTGTCTCAAGTGTTAATTGTGTGTGGAAATGAATTCTCAAACAACTCTCCCATTATGAGGCGGACAGCCGTCTCGCTGCCCCAAATGTCTTTAAAATATCCTTCAACATTGCATACTGCAGGGACAATATCATTTTGCAGCAGTTCTAAAATGACTGTGCAGTTCTTCTGATGCAAGTCTTTGATATGCCCCCCCCCTAAATGTTTATCTTTTAAAATAACCTTGCGCTTAAGAAAAGGCATGCGATAAGTCATAAATCGTATGCATCAATAACGGAACAACATAGACCAATATAGAAAAGCGTGTCTTAAAGATTTTTAATTATTGAATGGTCCAAATTCGCTGTTTGGCCGCCCCCTTACAGTACCGCCTGATGCGGCCGCCTTTGTTCATAGCAGGGCCCGGGCCCCTGTGCTAGGTGCCCTTAACAATATAAACAACAGTATGTGCCTTCGCTGATGACGTTGCTGTTACAGCTAGAAGACGCCTTTGCAAACGAATGTAGGACTAAAAAGAAGTGTTAGAAGCGGAATGAAAATACACACAAATAAAAGGAAAGTTACGATGGAAAAGTAGAATAAGAATGCAATTGTATTTATAGAAGTACTAGCGATCAATTTTGGGGACGGCAGTGTATATATAAGTATATCGTTGCCTTACATAAAAACCACCCGATCACACCCCGGAGGCTACCGGGAGGTGGGCGAACGCCGGACAACCGACTTTTTCTCTATAATTGCAACGCTAATCTCGGAACAAAACACAGGTTCCCCTATCATTTATCATCTCCAGGGCCCCCCCGGTTCGGCGGCCAGCGAAAGGGAACGGACAACGCGGTACGTATGTATGTACTATATACATATACATAAGTATGTATAGGTACTATACTACTACGGAGGCACGGACGGCGATTGTTATACGATAAAACAAGGTCGGAAATTTACGAGGAAAAAGGGGAGAACCCGGGGAGCGAATTGGAATGAGAACTACGAATCTCGCCGTATGTTGGTGTCCCAAAGAAAGATCGAGCATGTCTATAATGCACGATTCTTAATGCTCTTTAACAATTAATACGATATCACGTATCCGTTAGAGTGCGATCGGAGATAAGGGTACCGTGTAATAATGTTAGCGGATGTACTTTCATATTCATGCTAAGCGTTACTGTATTTATTTTTTTTTTGCTGAAAAATTTTTCAAGCAGTAGTATGTCGTGGAAGTGAAATTCGAAGCATGCTGACTAATACATGATCTGTGTGCATTGTTTCCTGAAGTCAAAAATGATCCTTTTTTGTTAACAAATAATTTATTTTGAAATAAATTAGAAACAATAAACTACAAACGTACAATAGCTTACATGAGTCCTTCATAAACAGTTTTGACATACATATATCATTAGCGTGATCAGGACATACCCATTTGTTGCACTTTTTACAATACCTTCTTGTTCTGTTACGTTGCCTAGTACATAAGAACCATCTACCCTTACTTGCACGAGGGGTATCGCCAGCAGTACTAGTAGAGGCTACTGCATCTGAAGTACCGAACAGTAACGTAATACGGGAACGAAGTTCTGTAGGTATCTGTTGCATTGTGGATCGTATCAAGATTTGGGGTTTGATCATATTCCAAGCAATATCGGCTAAGAATTTACGTCTTATTACTTTGCACCCGTCAGTATTGAAAGACCAAACACACATAGCATTGCTCGCAGCAATATTCAGAAGGTTGTAGAAAATAACCAACGGCCATCTTTTGCAGTTTCTAGCAATATCATAATTGGAACATAATTGATCAAGAAGGTCAACACCTGTGTTTGTTTTGTAATAGAAGGTGAACGTTTCCGGTTTCATATCATCGCCGCTCTCTTGATCAATTTTGTCGTCGTTGTGCAATGTTGATAAAAGCAATACTGACTTATTTTTTTTTAGGACAATAGGGTAACAAGATGCATTCTTTTGTAAAACCAAATATGGATGACTTTATAGATCGCAATTTTTTTGGCAGGAATTCTTTGGGAATTTGTGGCTCGTTTGCCCTCATTGTACCGACATAGGTAATCTTTACCCTAAGAAGGTCTTTTGCTAAGGAACTGTTGTAAACCAGTTATCACCTGCTACGTTTCTGCCACTACCTTCTATCGGTTGTACCAAAGGCATAACAATTTGTAGGCAGATTTTTTTTATAATATGGGCCTTCAGGTTGTAGTCCACAAAAAAACTTCAAAATTTTTGATGTATACGCTGTTTTAAAATTAACCAGAGATTTTGACCCCATTTTTTTGCGGTTTTTGATGGTATAAAATGCAAAGGGGCTTTTTTAAGAAAAACTGGTAACTGTTCACCAACTTTTCCCAAATATTCACTAGGTATGTAGTTTTTCCCGGAAACCTCGAATAAATTTTTTCCAAGCCCCCCCAATTGGTCCCAAATTTTACCAATAATTTTCGCCGATCGATCGTGAATATTGTCAAATCGTATACATCTCAAGAGAAACCAAAAACCCCCTGCAAACTCATTGAAAAGTAGAGAGGGGTTTTTTGGAAAAAATGCCTCTTTGTTTAGATTCAAGGAAAATTTAAAAAATAATAAAAAAATCTATATGTTTCTCGAAAAACCAAAGGATCTAGCTATGTTTTATTTTCCCTAGTTGCCTTTTTTGGACTTTTAAAAGCCTAAATCGGGGGTTTTTCGCCTATTTTATCCTTATATTTATTTGGTCTAAACTTTTTTTTTTTTTTAATTTTAAATAAATTTTGGGTTTTACACAGCTGCATTTTTTCTTAAATGTAAATTTTAGTTTTACAGCTAAAATGCTAAAAACCCAATACAACGATGGGTTTTCCGCCTATTGTGTGAGGGGCAAAGTTTGGATTTCCCTTTCCTTTAAAAATTTATATTACTACCCTATTGAAGATATATCCTCAATTATGGGCTTATCGCCTCGGGTTCTTTTTCCCAAATCAATTTTTTTTATTTTACGGGAATCCCTATCGGCTTGTTTACGCCCTGAAAATTTAAACTATATAAGAAAAATTTCTTCTCCCTTTAACGTGATTAATGAATACACGATGCCCCATTCAATTTATACAATGGACATTTTTGATATTGCAGTTTAGTTTTTTATATTTATTCTCTTAATGTTTCTCGGGAGAGTATATGTGTGTTCCTATAAAGGTGGACTATTGACGAATCAGTATATAGTGAAAGACGTACTTTGAATTTTCTTTTATATCGTAGCTTGCAACGAATTTTTTTCGGTAGTTTTCTGTCGGTTTGTGCTTGTTTTTTTACCAGTGTATTTTTATTTCCATTTTAAAAATGCCAAAACCCAAGGAATCACATAGCGAAAAAAGTTAAAAATGGCTGAAGGCAATTGGAGGCACTCCCTTTTTCAGCTGAATAAGCAACAGTGAAGAGTTGTTTTGAAAAAAGGTGGGAAAAATGGAAAAAGGACGTTTTTGTTTTTTTTCCTAACTTGCTTAAAAAATATTATTGTAGTTAATTTGAAAAAGAAAAATCTTTTAAAAGGCAACATGCTACTGCTCCGGGACATCAGGCAAATCTTGGGAAACCGTTGAAACCAAATGTTAATAGACCCCCAAAATTAAAGAAATCGACTTTTTTAATCGAGATTTATGGGGCCTTTTTAGGGCTGCAAATATTTTTGGACAGATTAAACTATTAAAAAACTGCGAAATTTTCTCACTAAATATTTTGCAACAAGAATGTGGCAAGCGTGAAAACCTTAAGAAAACATATGTAACAAAATGTTACAATGAGGTAATTAATATAATAAAATAAAAATTTTTAAAAATGTATTTTCATACTTGAGTGTCATTAAGATTTTGTTTACCCTATAATTTTTTTTAAAAATTTTTTTAAGACTATTAATACTATTCGGAAGAAGTTGGTAACAACGATTTTTGGGATATCTATAGATGAGACGACTGACTTTTAAAGGTCGTATTAGGGCCCAAATATGATTGTGGGTAAGTTTTTGTTCTGAAACACCAAAGGAAAACCGTATATACTGGTTTTTACAAAGCAACTTAAAAAGAACAAATTGCAAAAACAATGGCAAGATTCGTGAACCAAGCTTTAGGTAAGATATATTATGCAAAAAACTTACTTTAATAATATTTTTAAATTTTAAAGCTAGATATTTAAGTTAAAACAACCCCGTATTTTAGGTATTTTTTTGGCCAAAATTGGGAAATTTAAATACGAAAAGGTTAAGCTTTTTGTCACGGATGGTGCTTCTTATATGCTCAAATGTGGTACAAATTTGAAGGTTTTTTATAAAAAAAACTTAATCATTTAACATGTTTTGACATGGACTCAATTTGGTGTGTGAATGTATAAGAAACAATATGCTAATTTTAATGGTTTAATTTCAAATAAAAAGGGGAAATCTTTTTTAAAACTTTCCCCTGCGTGTGGCAGTGTATAAAGAAAATCTGCCAGATCTCCCCTTTTCCTCCCGAACCTGTCTTAACACGTTTGGGAACTTTTTATTAGGGCGGTAGTTTTTTATGCTAATAATTTCGAAGCAATAAAAATCAGTAAGTACTTTTTTTGCAAAATTTTTAAATAAGATTGTTTTTTTTTAACGTTTGTGTTTTTTTGGTTGTAATATCGTTTGACAAAAATTCACTAACTGTATTTAGCAAGCGCAAGAATACTTTTCCAATCAAAAAAGTCAAAAACGATCTTTTATACACCGTCGCATTATAAATTTCGCATTGATAACATCAAAAAATTAGAAAAAAATTCGGCCTTCCTCTTACAGATTCTGTTGCGGTAATTAATAATGGGAAACAGCTCTCAAAAATGTCCCGGGAAAAATTGGCAAAATAATTTTGTCAAAGTTTAACCAAGTGATTTTCCCAAAAATCCAGGTTTCAAAACGGGTTTAAAAAGTTTGCTGAGCTGCTCGGGGGAAGCAGTTGAAGCCCACCGCTCATACCACAGCTGGGTTGGTCCATATTTAAAATTTTGTCCTACAACCTCGGGGACGTAGAACGTTCATTTTCTTCACAAAATGGGTGTTTTTTCCACCGAAGAACAAATTTTTTTTGACTAACTTTAAAAAATTTGTAATTTTAAAACCCAAATTTTTAAGGGCAAGTTAACCGGGGTTAATTAATTTAATTTTTTTATTTTTTTAAATAAAATGAATTTTTCCTATTTTATTAATTAGTTAAAATTTTATGTTTTATTTCTTTTTATGGCTAAAAAGTACCTAAAAAAATTAAATATTTTCTTAATTTTGTTTTTTTAAAATAAAAATGATTTTTTTTGTTTACCGTTTTTTTTTTGGATTTGCCTAACATCCTTAAATCGCAGTTTTTTGTCCTAAATAAAAGTTTTTTTAAGGCCTAAGAAAGGGTTTTTTTTCCCTTTTTTTTCGTCCTAAAAACCCGTCTGTATTGATAAGTAACATGCTTTTTACCCCCCCTGAAGGTACCTATGAGGTAAAGAAGGCCTAAAAAAGCAGTTATTTCAACATCATCAGTTGGGTTTGGGGTCCCTTTCTCTCGAAAATTTTGGGTTTTTGATGGTCTATGTAAATATTTGTACAAGTTGCTATTGTCCTTTTAATTATTTTATCAAGAAATAATGACCCAAAAACTCAATTCCGTTTTTTGCTTGTTTGGCTTCTCCCTTTTGCACCAGGTAAGTGTGTAATTAATTTTGGGTTTTTTTTGGGGAAAATTAAAGAAGGGTTTTCTTTTCCCATTTTTTACCCTCTTTAAAAAAAATTTTTTTCTTCCCTTTTTCTACCTTCTGCATTACAACTATTGGAAGTATCAGATAAATTTTCAACTTCGGACGCGCTGTCATGATTAGATTGATTGATTTCATCAATTTCGCCATCGTCACTTCCTTCTTCATCTACATCTTTCAAATCCCCTGCTTCAAGTTCCTCTAGCCATGCTAACCATTGAGCCGGATCTCTACTACTTCGAGACATATTTTTAGCAAAACTATAAAATATATTTCAATCATATAAAAAAATCTGTATGAGATAATACTTACATCGCAATAACACTAATAATATTACAAAACAACGAATATTTTCAAGTAAAGCAAGAATCGAAACTGTCACACGGTCGCGTGGATGACTAACGTCCTCCACTCCACTGAGGGTCGCACTGTTTTGTTTACGTTTCTTAAAATATGATCAGATAAGCATAGTTGTGTAGAGAAATAAACCACAGAAAGGTACTAAAAGCCATATGCGCGTTTTCTTTTAACTTCCATATAATTTTTCAAACGAATTGTAGGTGGAGGACAATAGTCAGCCACGCGACTACTGTAGGGTTAATAGGTGTATATTTTTGGGTATCATAAATAGCTTTATGTTCTGATTTTACTGGTCAGCGGATCAATAACTTTGGCAAACTCAGGAAGTGACGAAGTGATTTACCTTTCTCTAGTTAGATTCAGTTTAATATGCATTTAAACAACAATGGGTGTGTTTTTAATTGCTTTTTAGCAGTTCTATTTTACTCTACAAAAAAGCATTTGTGTTGCTCGATCTGTTCGATCAAAGGTTCGAGCAATTAAAAAACACACTCAATGTTTGTAACGGAGTTAAATGCTTTATAAAAGAAATATAACATCAAAAATGATGATATGAACTATAGTCCAGCAGTAAATAATTGTATAGTACAGCAACATCTTCTTTTCATGCCCAGTATATTCTGGCGAAGATGCCTACCATCTTCAAAGAAGTCTAGTCGTCTTTTGAGGGACATTTTCTAATCAAGCATATAAGATCCTAGCATTGGATTCGAGCCCTATTGTTCTCTACACAGCAGTCTAAAGTTATTGATTAGAGATGGGTGGGAAACCAAACAAAACAAAGACTTCATACTCACAGAAATACGCCAGTGCTAAACTTTAGTACTATGGCATTAGAGGTGATACACTGCGATTGTTTGAGTACTATTTGTCACAAAGGAAACGGATTGTTGTTACACACGAAGAAAGTTCATTGGTTAGGGAAGTTGGATATGGTGTGCCACCAGCTCTAAGCTAGGACCACCACGTTTTCTAATTTATTTTTAAATAAAAGAATTTCTAATTTCTAATGCTCTCTATTCCATAAACGATTTTATGTTGCACAGTTGTTGATGAAAAATCTTTAAGAAATATCTACATACATGTTTCGGGATTTTTTTTTTACACCCGTGATATACCTAGTGATGTAATTATGTATTATGTACTTATTCTTTGTATTTTGACTTTCCTGTGTATATATTTGGAAATAAATGATTATCTATCTATCTATGTATCTATTGCTGTACATTACTTTTGCTATTACAACCTACCTTAAACCTTCTTACTTAGTGTCCTAATTTTGAGTTTGAAAGTGAAACATACGTCACGATATATAATACAATTTTCCTTTACTGTAGTAAATAAAATATATCAAGTAAATACCTCCATAATAAGTCAAATCCGTAATCTATGATTTAAACAATGTAGATGCGTACGAGAAAATAAATCACAATAAAAAATTTTACATTCACCCCCACTCTCCCCTAGAGGTGGCAGCTTTTTTTGCAAGTCGTTGTATCTCAGATCCATTCTCGAAATTCGTCTTTCGGAGTACGCGGCCTCGTCAGAGACGAGCCTGTGGCGCGTTTTTCTGTCTGTGCATTCGGCGCGCACCGTAAATAATGGAAATAATCAAATTCTTGGACAAATGTCCCGAATTTATTTATAGCGGGCAACGGTAAATGAGGAGGCGTTTGGCAAATGCCGACAGACACTACGCGTGTAGGTACTTCACAACATATGTGCTTGACGAGATGCACGAGAAAACAGAAGAAACAAGAAGAATGGATTAGAGAAAACTTGCCAACGTTACGAGAGTAATTCGTTAGACGTTGGGCGCTCACGGACGGAAGAAATCGAAGTGTTTTTTTTTGTAGCAGCTATTGTTGGTTTGTTGTATGGACCACGTTGAATGTTATTTATTTATTATTGCTATTAATATTTATTTAAATGGAATATACTGTATATACGAGGGATATCTTTTAAGCTTTTCATAAAAACTATGAAAGGCTTAAAAGAAAAATTGGTACAAATCGTTTTATTCTTGAGACATTAATTTGATGTTTTTCTCCTTCAAATAATCCAGGAATATTCCAGAGGTGTCGTCAATTAATGATCAGAAAATTAGAGTTGTGTATACAAGGAAATGGCGGCCAATTTCAAAACCATCTTAATAATTCATAACTATTATTGTTTATAATTTACAAAGTATTAAAATTTGGACTCATGTTTATAGAGACTTTTTCTTATTTTGAGCTCGTCTAACGCACAGTAGTATTGTACGTTTTTATTGTCACCCTGTATACAGGGTGAGTCGGGAGTAACGAATCAAACACCAGTAGTGTTTTGTACGATTAATGTCCTTATCCGATTTTCATTTGTTTTCAAACTACAGAGTAATTAAAAAAATTAATTAGGGTTTTCATAGCAGCGCACTCTAGCGTCAAGGAAAACACAGTCATGCCGTCCTGTATTTCTTGGCGCTAGAGGGCGCCGGGAGATATTTTCCGTGCTGTTATGGACACTGGAGGCATAAACTAAATAGAGGAAGCAGACACAGAACGGGAGTGTCGTAGCCCCCTGAGACGCCGGGTAGGCGCCTGTCCGTGAGTTAGTGCTTTCTTTTCTCTGATCGCACTATCTTTGCCGGGAATGATTCCACCAATACCATGAGCTATATTAGCATTAATCTTTGGTATAGAAATTTTAAAGTTTACATACACAAGTTATCCTTTAAAGCTATCTCAGCCAAAATTTTTCAACTGCTGGTATCTCTCTCTTATATCGGAAGTAACCATCAACTTCCCTATTTTAAATAGAACACCAGGACTTTTATGTCAGATTTGGATTCTGTGTTAAATTTTAATATTATTTTATGTAACATACCCTACACCTATAATTCATTCTTAAAGAGATAGTGCATCTTTTCGAAAAAGTTTAACAGATGTGGTGCATCACAGGTTTAAATTGTACTCATAAAAGTAAACAGACAGAATTCTATTGTTCTTCAAAGCACAGAATATATGATGAAACTCCAAGAATCTTGAAAATCTCGTTCTCTTACCGCATGCGGGTTTTCTGAAGCTCAAAAATGAAAACTTTTACAGTTATGCGTTCCGTTTCTGCAAAATTTCACTTCATCGCTAGAAATAATATTATCCAAAAATGCATTATCTTCTAGTGTTCGAACCAAAAACCATTCACAGAATTCTCTTCGACGTTTAATGTTTGTAAATCTTTATATTTTTGTTTTACCAAAATTCTGTGGGTTGTTTCGGATGATTTTCTAAGCGCTTGTTCTGCATTATGGATCGAATTGGTCGGATATGCAATAAAATAACCTAATACTCTAGTTTCCGAATGGTCGTCTTCTACTAGAGGTTTGGTTCGTTTTTGGTGTTTTCGTAAACGAACCAAAATATTTAGCTTTTTAATGTTTCGAGCAGGTTTTTAAACAAATACATCCAAATCTTATGTATTTTTGGGTGCTGAAACCGTATCTGGTGTCAGTTTTTTTGCATCACCCACAGTTCTCTCACAATATGACATCGATTATATTTTAACATGGAGAAAACTGGATATACAAAAAATAAAAACATTTAACTTAAACCGTACTTTTATTTAATTAGGCTATAATTTTTATCGACCACAACATATACCACTTCAATACAAATACTTTAGGTGCTTATTTTTTTTTTGTATTCCCTTTCTCTTTTCTCTGTAAAGCTTCTTATATAGCTTTTTTTTACGATGCGATGCATTTTGTTACTCTAGATGAAGTGACCAAACTGCGCTGAAAGCCAGTAGCTGACGCATAAAAGTTTACACAAAATAAACACGGCCGGGACAATTCGGTATAAGCGTCAGTATAACTGCGACTCGAAAGCCGATCTGTTGTGTATGCATCTACGCTGTCGTATACTATATCGTAGTTCTACGTTTGTTTTGAAAATGTTTCCTACGTCGCGAAAACGACCAAAGTTGGACACAATAAGAGAATTTATTGAAGAAATGCCTGATTTAAAGTGTGATGGCGCTAAAATTCAATGCGTAGTGTGTAAAATAGATTTAATGTGTTGATCGAAAAGTGATTGTCTACGGCACGTAAATAATGCAGGGCATGTTTCAAAAAAAAATTCCTCGCGAGATTATGACAAATTTAAATTTAATTTATGTGTTACCTTTATTGCATGTAATTTACCATTTCATTTACTAAGGAAGAAAGCATACGTCTCGTTTTAGAATGAATATTCGGACTTTAAGTTACCAAGTGAGAGAACATTATAGAGAGTTGTGCCGTCTGCCCGTGAGCATGTCGAGAAAAGAATTAAATCGGAGTTGCAAGATAAAAAACTGTGGTTATGTGTGGACGAAACAACAGATCGTAAAAAACATTCTGTGGTTAATATAATGGTACGCACAATGGAACCACATCGACCGTCACCCTCAATTTTACTAGCTTCCAGACGAATACAACAATGCACTGCCGAAGTAATTTCAATGTTGGTGTTAAATACATTGGAAAAGTTTGAACTTTCAACAAATCAACTGTTGATGTTCATGAGTGATGGTGCCGCAAACATGCTTGCTGTAGGTCGATCTCTTAAAAAACATTGTGCTAACTTGTTGCATATTACATGTAAAATTCATACTCTCAATCTCGTAGCAGATAGTATCAGAAAATGTTATCCCGAGGTAGACGCTCTAATAGCACATACAAAAGCCGTGTTTGTAAAATCCCCAAAACGTATTCGGGAATTTCATAGACTATGCCCCGGTATTCCTGAACTACCACAACTTATTCTTACTCGTTGGGGAATATGGTTAGAGGCTGCATTTTATTATCTTGAATATTTTGAGAATATAAAGAACGTGATTTTAGAATTCGACCCAAAGGAAGCTGCGGCTGTCAAGGTAAGTCGCTTGAAATTTCAGGATAGTCAAGTTAAAACAGATTTAGAAATTATTCAGAACAATTACGTGGGACTAGCGGATGCGATAGAAAAACTACAAAATTCTTTGGTGTCGGTAGTGGAATCTTTGCAAATAGTGCAACATGTTCACGCACAGCTATGCGCCATAGAGGACGCAAGAAATGTTTGTGTTTTAGAAAGGTTTGAAAGTGTTTTAGATAAAGACTTTGATTTTGGCACATTAAGACATATTTGTGAAGGTGCGTCAACAGAACCGTTAAGTTATTTGAAAGATTATTTTACATACGCAAATATAACGTCACTAGATGTAGAACATTCGTTTTCGGCAAAAACACTTTTTCTTCACGCCCCACTCACTTTGCCGAAACAACTTTGGAAACATATCTAATGTTACAAATATTAAATAGACATTATCCACTTTGTGATTTCACGGAGGACTCTTAAAACGGTAGGTGTTTGAGCACGTATCATATTTAATTTATTTTGTGTAAACTTTGTGCGTCCTCCACTGGCTTTCAGTGCAGTTGCGTTGCTCTAGTAATCACCCATCATGTTGATATTCCACCGTCCTTGGTACCGTTTCTCCATCACCTTTGTGTCCTGATGGAACCGTTCCCCCTGTTCTTCACTCACATCGCTCAAATTTTCAGGAAAAAAGTCAAGATGGTTGTGCAAGAAGTGGACTTTAAAGCTCATCAGACATCCTAAATTTTTGATCCTGTCAATCATATTAGCTACGATAAGCTCATAGTTTGGGTCTTTCACATTGCCCAAAAACTTAGTCACATATTGAACATGAAGCGATGTCATGAACATTACCAGTAAATAGAATATTTCTTTGACGTATTACAATTGTAAGTTATTTGAAACCCCCTTTTTTGAAATGTTGCAATATCTCTTTAAGAGTGAATTCTAGGGGTAGGGTATATTGCATGAAATCATTTTAAAATTTAGCACAGAATCGAGATTGGACATAAAAATGGTAGTGTTTAAAGTAGGAAAGTTGATGGCTGCTTCTAGTATAAGAGAAACATACCGGCAGTTGAAAATATTTTAGCTGATCTAGTTTTTAAGGACAATTCTTGTATGAAAATATTCAAATTTCTATTTTACTCTCTTCCCCATATACTTTTAACCGACGCTCATCGTGACATATCCTGTACATCTCATAACCGGTAACCGTGTATGGATATCTAAACTAGAGCTCTATGGTAGTCGCGTCACGTCAGTTATTCGGGTCGATCTAATCTCGGCTCGTATATCATCCGTTCTGTACAAAGGCCGAAGAGAATGATGAACTCCGACGATTTGTTGCGGTTATTAAGAATTATGACGATCCGAGCGAACACCGGGCGGCGTCAATCAAACCGCCCGCCGGCCTGCGAACGTCCCCCGCATCTTTTTCGATGCTGTCGCCCCCCTTTCTACGCTATAGCCGTCGTTTCGAGTCGGCAGCCGGCTTCAATTAACGCCTTGCTTTTACGAAGGCACTCTCGTAAGCTCTGCATTTATAAATGTACGTCTTACCCATTTAATTACCTAATGTGGATTGCACGCCTTATTGCTTCACAGTCTCACATTTGCGTGTTCTTTTTTTAAGTTTCAGAGTTACGTATTACCGAAATTCTGTTCAGTTTCCCATGTTTTTCTCTGGGGAATAGTGCTTTTTGTATCGATTTTCATTGATGTACGAGAGGTTGCCGAGTTGGGCGATAAATCGCTAGTTGGGCTATCAATTTTTGAAATTTCTCACCAAAAATGAAATGTTTTGGGGCGACATTAGTTTAATTGGTCGACCGGGGCGCTCATCGTCTTCTAGGGATTCTTGCCCCAAACGGAAACATTTTGCCCACTTTTTTACAGTGGAATGTGAAGGAGATAAATCACCATAAACGCCGTCTTAACGTTGTTTACTGTTAGTAAGCGTATGTCCGTCTTTTGTTAAAAATTTAGTTACCGCACGGTACTTAAATTTCCTCTCCTCAGATATTTTCATGCACTAGTCACGTTGTCTAGCTGGCTATTAAAAACTACTATTCTTCAAACCGTAGTATATATAGGGTAGGCCCAGCGCACGTGCCACTATGGCGCAACGGAGTTTTGAGACGCTCGAACCTGTATAAACCTGTCAGACCGAGAATTTATGGCGCCTACCACGTATTTTCTTTGAATTGTGGTAAGCAATATTAAATTTCCTCATAAGTATACAGCTGCGACAGAAGTGACATTTTCTGGATCAAAATATAACAGTTACAACCAAAACATCGTTTGTTCTTATAGAAATGAACCACATATACATAGGTATCAATGAAAATCCGTATGAAAGAGATTTTATAGATCAAAGACAGAGTTGCTGTTAAAAAAAGGACACACATTTTACATTCTCTCGTAAGAAATAGTAAATTCAATCTAAAATCCATTGTAGCTGTTATTTCGATGCAGGACTATTACCTTTATTTTCCTAAAAATAATTAAGGTTTATATTTGACATCATAGCCTAAGTAAAAGATGTCCTAAAATTCACGCAAGATTTGAATTTTGTGTCATTTGTGCGGTAAAGTGTTGCCATCGAAAAAAAAAGAGCATGACAGCTAACAGTTCAGGGTTATTAAAAATGGAGCGCTACACGTAAGAACAACGCGTCTTCATTGTTGAGCAATATTTTAAAAATAATGAATGTTTGGCAGCTACAGTTCGCAATTTTCGTACAAAATATGGCCGGAATACTGATTTAACTTCATCAACTGTGAAGAGATTAATTAACAAATTCAAGGAGACTGGATCAATTCACTAATTGATCCAGATCCAAGATCCAAGATCACTATCTTAGACACTCCGGCTGTCCTTCAACAAGTTGTTCAACACAAAACATCGAAGCAGTTCGTGAGAGTGTTGCTAAGAATCCGGGAATATCAATTCGGCACTGTGGTCAAGAATTAGACATTTCGAGAAGCTCTCTACAGCGTATTCTCACGAAAGATTTGCATCTTCATGCTTACAAAGCTCAATTGACTCAAGAACTGAAGTCTACTGATCACGCACAGCGAAGAGAGTCCGTCGAATGAATTATGGAACAACAACAAGTGGATGCTGATTTTTCGACCAGAATCATCTTCAGCAATGAGGCTCATTTTCATTTTGATGGCTTCGTTAATCGTCAAAGTTGTCGCATTTGGGGTTCCGAAAATCCACGAGTGACTCTTGAGAAGCAAATGCATCCACAACGTGTCACTGTTTGGTGCGAATTTTGAGTTGGAGGCATCATCGGGTATTCTTCTTCGAAAATGCGGCTGGTCAGGTAATAACAATTAATGGTGCTCGCTATCGCGACATGATAATCGAGTTTTTTGTGCTTAAATTGCAAGATATGGATATGGACGACATGTGGTTTCAAGTAGACGGTGCCGCATGCCATACAGCCCGAAAAACAATTCAATTACTGCATGAGTCATTTCCTGGTCGTATAATTTCCCGTTCTGCTGATCATGCCGCCCAGATCATGCGATTTGACGCCGTTGGACTTTTTTCTTTGGTGGTTTTTTGAAGTCTAAGGTTTATACCAACAAGCCCCCGATCATCCACGCCTTGAAGGAGGAAATTGAATGTCATAGAAAATTTCGACAAAAGGGTACATATTTACCCGATAAGCTATTCCATATATAACCCTATACTGTAGACTTTATGAATCAATAAAAAATTTACAATCTTTAATTAAAAACCTGTATTTTCTATCAAAATTACTTCTTCCGTGAATTTTGGGACAGCCTTTATAAAAAGGTACATTTCAAACAATTTTTAATGTCCAAAATTTACTCAAAATTTATAACTTGCGCTTCTAAACCTAAATGGATCAAAAACCTTCTGGGAAAATTGCTGGCAAGAAAAGAATTTCACTAACTTTTTTAATCTATATCTTGAAAAATGTACAAATAGGGCCAGGGACTTTTTGAAAGGAATCTATTATTAAATTAGTTGGAAACTCTGTCGCTACTAGACAACATCGCAGGTTTCACTTTTTTTTAAATTTCATTTTACAACAGCAGAACATTTTTGTCATTTTTTCGAAAGTTTGCAGTCTGTCGAGTTTAAACGATATAGCTTTCAAAATTTGGGGAATTACATAAGATATAAAGCATTCAACAAGAAGCTAGAAAAGAATTAAGCTCTTAGCGAACAAAAAACTTAATGGATCATGGTATAACAATAAAATTCTTATATCGAATAACCGTCTAACAAGTTCTGATTTATCCGTTCAAAAATGAGATTTATTTGACAACTCAATAATTACGACACCTATTTCAATTTAGTTGCCTTCTGGATTCTTTTGATGAAGTTGATTTTTATACTGCAACCGTGCTATAGAGAAACAGTTTTTTTTTTTTTTTGGCGGTTAATTTATGTATCCTCTCATAAATTTCGTCTAATGTATTATTTAGAGTGCGTGGGTCTCGGCTTAATTGGTGTAATAATGAAGTGATTAATGGTAACTGGAGACCATTAATTGATTGAATGCCTTACATAAATGACGCAATAAATAAGCGTTATTGGTTAAAGATGTATCTATTTAAGCGTTATGTAATTTCGATCTTTTTTTCGATGCGAAGAAGGTAGGCGTTTGTTTCAAAACGGTATCAATTTTCGATGCAATTAGTAGTTAATGTAGTTGATTTGGAGAAAGTAGGTTATGGTTTTCGATTCCATCATTGTTATTCCATGATGTACGATCCTGAAAACAATGCATTAACATATTGTGAATCCTGAACAGTTCGATTTAGCTGCTTTTGATAATAGTTTAATTATCTACTACTTCTTACGAGCGAGACGCCATAAATTCTTGGCCTGACAGGCTTATACAGGTTCCAGCGTTGCGTCATAGTTGCACATGTACGAGGCCTATACTATATATATTACGGCTCGAAGAGTAGTAGTTTTTAGTAGCCAGCCAGACAACGTGACTAGTGCATGAAAATGTTTCAGGAAACGAAAATTGAGTACCGCGCTGTCATTGAATTTTTAACAATTTTTAATCACATTAAACAACATTTATGGTGATTTATCTCCTTTATACATAGAGAAAGATGTATTGATAAAAATATTGTTTTTTTACAATATTTCTAATACTAAATGTAACAGCAACACTATCTTGTAACCAATACAAGAAAATTGTAGTTAAATTTGTATATTTAAAATTAATATATCTTTTCCTTAATTCTTTTACAACACAATATACTAAAACGTATACCGTGTGTTTTAGTATATTACAGTAAAACTTGTCAATAACGGCCACCAAAAAAGGAAACAATAAATATGGTTCAATCTTTGTTTACTTTAAATTTTTTAGCTTCAATTTAAAAATTACAGCTTCACATGTAAGTAAAATTCGAGAAAGATCCATAACAATTTCACCATTGTTATTGCACAATAAATAATTCTGTATGCCTCTTAATTTTGCACACACTTCGCTCATACTAGATGAAGTAGATTTTGGAGTTTCACATTCGTCCACATCACTATTATTAAGAGTTATGTTCTTCATCATTATTGCACAATTCTTCAACAATTTCTGTAATACTGAAGTTAGGGCTCTCTGTAGGCACATGACTATCAACAGAAGCATATTCATCTGAATCCACAATTTCGTTACGAAGTGTAGGAAAGAGTTGGGCAAGGGGTATTTCGTCTTCTTCATCAAACATTGTATCTTCTTGGATAACATCAGAGAATCCGGCCTTGGAAAAACATTTCTTAACTGTAGCAGGAGATATCTTTTTCCAAGCAGCTGTAATCCATATAAATGCATTGGCTAAATTTATATTTTTTTCAGAATTTTAAAAATCACATTCACTGTCAATAAACGTTAGAAGCCTTTTAATCAAAAAATTTCTGTAAATCAATTTGAAATACTGAATTATTCCTTGATCCAAGGGCTGACAATGCGAAGTGGTGTTTGGCGGCAGGAAGACTAGTTTAACATTCTTTAATGGAATTTTAGAATGTGACGTAGCGTTATTCAAGAAAAGAAGCACTTTTATATTTTGTTTTTTCATTTTATTGTCAAATTTATGCAGCCACCTTGTCATAATTTCCGTTGTCATCCATGCCTTTTTGCTAGAAACTCATTCTAAGGGTAATTTGTCAACATGATTAACCTTAAAACAGCGAGGATTTTTACTTTTTCCGATTATTAATGGATCTTCTTTCTCACCTTCCATATTTGCACACAGTAAAATAGTCAAACGCTGTTTTTCTGCCTTCTTTCCTGCACAATTCTCATTTTTTAATGCAAATGCCTTATTTGGCATGGCGCGGTAATAAAGACCTGTTTCGTCGGCATTAAAGATATCTCGAGGAGAATAATTTCGTAAACGATGTTCACATTTTCTAGTGCTATTTTTGGATGGGACGTGGTGTTATCCAGAAATAATAAGACTTTTCTATTTTCTTTTCTCATTTTTTCGTCAAATTTGTTTAGCCAGGAAGTCATAATCTCTGTTGTCACCCAAGCTTTTTTATTAGATACTCATTCAATGGGCAGTTTGTCGATATGAGATCCTTTAATACATCGAGGGTGTTTACTTTTCTCAATGATTAATGGGGTTTCCTTGTCACCTTCCATATTTGCGCAAAATAAAATTGTCAAACTTTGTTTTGCAGTTTTTTTACCAGCACATTTATCGTGTTTTAGAGCGAATGTTTTGTTGGGTTCTCAGGGTTGCTTCAATCGGTGCGCATAGGACCAAATCATCAGCGTACATTAATTCTTTCACACTTACTGGGCGCATTCTTCTGTAACCAATGACTATGCCCTTCGCTTCTCTGCCATTGACTGTCTTCGCAATTTCATCCATAACTATTATAAACAATAGGGGGCTCAGGACATTGCCTTGACTCCATTCTGTGCTATAAACATTTCTGATGTAAAGTTGTGACCCCTAACAACATTGCTAATCCTTTCATAAATGCTCTGCATTGCGCTGATTAATTCTCTTGTCATATTTAATTCTTCTAAGATCTTCCAAATTTTATCTCTAGAAACCGAGTCAAAAGCTTTAATATATCTATGGCACATGTGTAGACTTTTCTTTTTCTTGTTATGGTTTTCTCACACGACTGCCTTAACACAAAACTTCACTCTTGTGTACTACGACCTTTTCGAAACGCTGCTTACGATTCCTGCAATGCTGGTTCTATTGTTTCCCTTAGCCTCCGCTCCATTATCCTATCATATACTTTACTGGCAGTACAGAGCAACGATACCCCCTATAATTTCCACAGTCACAATAGAACCAACATTTTGAGGGAAAATCTTTAGATTATTTTTACAAGGGTATAGAATTATTAATTTATGGTAATAAATGTATTGATGTTAGGGAAGATTATATTGAAAAATAAAAATTGTTATTAGCTTTATTAACATCTTTCTCTCCTATATCTACTTTACACTCTACCTCTTCACTTGAGTTGATTTACTTAACTGGGTAAGTAAATGAAAAAATCGGGACAATATGTTAGAGAAATCGAGGCAAATTTCCGCTAATTTGAATCTACGTCTTCGGCAATTTTCCTACTTTCGAAATTTGAAATAATAAAATCCATACATTAAGGGAATTTGTTTCTACGCTAGTTAATACTACTTTACAACTCGCAGTCGATTCATTTCGCTTTTAGCGCGTCTATCGAAGCCCGCGGCTTGCTTTATTTATGCCGTGCAGCTATGTGTGCCTCGCCCGCGTCGCGTCCAAACACGCTAAAAATCATGCGATCCTGTTACCGAGTTGACCAACGCGTCTTCTGATGCGCTTTCTCGCAGTAGCGCAACTCTGACGGTCTCGCAAGCGCACACAAAAATCAGCGCCGCTCCAATTAGGAAGCACACGAACCGCCGGGCCCCCGGGTTCCCATTTACGACTCGTCTACGCGATTCGCGAATATCGTGAAGTGCTGCGCTATGTCGTGGAAATAAGCAACGAAGCAGTGAAAATCATTTTCACTGGATAATAATGGGAAAATTATAGGTATATTGAGTACAAAATGCCTTTTAGAATGCCAGATATGGAATTGCCATCTTGATAAGTGTGTTTGTTATTTCATTTACGCCAAAAGTATCTACATATAATAGTTTTTGAGGTTAGAAGATGTATAGAAGCTTGTTGTTAACCGTGTCTTTTCGTTAAATGTTATTGAAATTGGTTGGCACTTACAAATTAATATAATGTGCGTGTTGATCTTGATTTGTTTTATAATACAATAATTTTTGGATTAAATAATAAGGTATTCTATTAATATATGATCATTGCAATGCAGTGAATCAGCTAAATATTATTAAATCGTATTAAATTTCAAAAACGTTTTGAATCATAGGTTTCTTTGATTTTGTACTCAACCTATTTTTTCGTAAATGAAATACTCTCTACATCTTTACAGTTCTGAATTCTTTCCCCGTCATTTGGTTTTTAAATATTTCACTAGACACCGATTATATTTTGAAATATCAATGTTTTTATGTAAGTGATTGGCTTCTTGAATTGTAGTCGTAACTTATTAATAGGCTTCCGATTTTATGAGAAATGCATATCTTGTATTCTTTGCATATATGCCTGCCCTTTTTCATTTCAACATATTTACAATTAAAATATGGGTAAAAAAACAATCTTTTTTTTGCATAAGTTGGATTTTTCTCGTATTTGTTTCATATTTTGTTAAAAATTGCATATTCATTCATAAATTGTCATTTTTAGGAAAATAATTCAATAATGATAGCAAGGACTGTGGGGTAGTATGACAAACAACAGAGAGTATCGGCACACCCTCCTAAAAAATGTTTTTAAATTTAAATTTCGGAACAGCTGTTTCAAAGGCTCACGGGGCCCCCCATTTTAAACCCGGGGTTCCCGAATAAATTTTTGAACAAAAAAACAAAAAACTTTTACTTTTTCTACCATGCATGTTATCCCTCCCCCGAAGAAAAAGAAGGGTATATATGTACAAATGTGTCTAAACTTTAACTGTGTATATCTTTTTCCCAAAATCCCCATTTTTCTATCGCTTCTCTAACATGCTTTATATATGAAAGGGCCCAAAGGGTTTTACCCCGCCCTCGTAGAAAAGAGCGAGACGGAAGGTTATTTTCCCCCCAACTTATCTACCAACTCTAAGGATACTAAACAAATCAAACAAAAATTGCAGAACACGGAGACTCGGTCTTCTTCAAGTGAAAACCCAAAAGGTTTCTTTTCCCCCAAAAATCAAACAAGCAAGAGAAATGAAGTGGAGCATTATCCTTGTTCAGACCTGCGAATGTTGCATCTTTTTCTTAAGGTACATTGTTTCAAATGCGCCCAAATTTCCCCGGGAGGTGAAGTTACGTTTTTAATTAATTTGAGATTTTCCAATTTGATAACATTTTCCTGTGTTATTCATATGGTCAGCTAAATTTTTGACGCTCCTGTTCGACCGAATCTATAGCATCTCATGTGTTCATTAAATCTAATACCTATCGCTCGTTTCGTTTGTCCAATGTAGGTTTTTATCACAGTCGTTGCAGGGCCTTTTAAAAAATTTTGGACCTTTTTTTCATGTCCGGTTTGTTTTTTTGATTACCAAGAAGGTTCTTAAGTGTATTTCGTGAACTAAAACATACGTTCATGTCTTGCCCCCTTTTAAAAACTTTACTGACTCCTTTTCGATATTCTATGGAAGGGGAGTTTCACAAATTTTTTGTCGCGCGTTTCTACTGGTATCAAGGTCGTAGAATTTTTTCTTAATGCCTATATTGGACTTTCTTAAGGATGCCCACATCTATAGACGAGTAACCATTATAAAAGCCACTTTTTTTTGGAATTTCCCTTTTTTCTTGTACCTATTTTGGTTTAAAAATTTCACTAGTCTATTAATTTAAGAAACTAATCGCGGCCATTTTAGTTGTTTTTTAGTGGTTCGAATCGGTCATAATGAATCTATTATGCTTGTTTTTTTCTATAGATGTCTATTTCTACTTTTTTTATTGTTTCTAATTACTAGGTTTTCTAGAAAAAAGGGGGGTTGATTGTTCCTTCTTCTACCGTAAATTTAATGGATCCGGGAAATTTTTTGGGTTGGAGGCCCCGGGGGAAACCGGAAAAGCTTTTTTAGTTCAAAAACCCCAAAAAAATCTACATATCTAAGCCAAATTTAGGGGAAAAAACGGTGTCCTTTTTCAAACACGTTTCAAATTTACTTATAAACAAGTTTGGGTTAAAAGGGGGAATGGATTACCCATCGCCGTACCCTTCAATTGTTCATAATATTTGCCCCCATTTGAAAACGGTTTTTTTCATGCACAGAGAAGTTAGTCTTTTTTATTCCGCGATTTTGACGTCGTCAATGCCCTTAAGTTTTGGGGGTTCAACTAAATATTCTATGGTTTTGGGGTTTAGCTGGGGAAGAGTGAAAAAACATCAAACGATACTAAAATTTCCTTCTTCTAATTCAATTTTATTGGGCCTTATTTACAAAATCTATGAATTTTTCCCCCCCTAGGCCGTCTACTTTGATGGGGGGAAAAATTTTTTTTCGTTTACTAGCCATTTGGACAGTTTGTAGTGGGGAGTCTATACCTTTTAAAAATATTGGTCTCATGGACTTTTTCCCGGTTTATGGATTTTTGGTAGGCAATACATTTTTGGAACTGTCGGGTTTGGGACTGACAATCTAAACTTAAGGTTCGCGTTAATGAGTTTTGGACAATTTTTTTTAACCTCCTTTTTTTCTCTTTATCATGGATGGTAACGGACTTTTTTTTAAACCTTTTTAAGGTCCCGATGAAAAAAATGAGGGGCGATTTAAATTTAAACGGGCTTGTCCAAAAGACTATTCTATTCCCTTTGTTGCTTTTTGGGAAAAACAATTTTTATTTTTGAGACCTTTTTAAAATTCTGAGGTCCCCTTTTTATTTCCGCTTTTTTTTCGTTCAAGTTTTTTAAAACGTAATTTTGCACGCGTTTCTTATGTAACCCTTTTTTTGTGGAATCTAAGTTCTTTTTAAAGGCTTTTCTCTACTGACGCAATGAGGTCCCCCCGTCGGGATTTTTTTAGTCCCGAATACAGTGTTTTAGTCCTTTTTTTAAAAGTGTGGGTTTCAGTTCTATTGAAGGTCTCTTTCTGATTGGTTACAAATTAGTGGTGTGTTCTCCACTGTACATGGGGGTTTACGTCCTTTTTAGGGCAAATTTTATGGAATTTTTGTTGAGGCCCACCATTTTTTGTTTAAACCTTGGGGTTAATTTGTTCAATTACGCGTCTTTTGGGAAAAAACACCATTTTTGAAAATTGTTTTCATCTAAAAAAAACCCTGTTATTTTAAGGTGTAACTCGTATAATTTATTTCAATTTTTTACGCCTTTTATATTGGGTACCCGATTTCATTTCGTAGCCTATTGTTTTTTGGCATGATTTATGACGTTTTTGGGGTTTTTACAATTATTGGAAACCAAAAAAAGGTACAAGAAAGAGCTTTAAAATTTTAAAAAAAAAATGGGCTATTTATAATGGTTACTTTGTCTATAGATGTCGACCGCATCCTTAAGAAAGTCCAATATAGGCATTATGTAAGAAATTCTACGACCTTGATACCAGTAGAAACGCGCGACAAGAAATTTGTGAAACCCCCCTTCCATAGAATATCGAAAGGAGTCAGTAAAGTTTTAGGGGACAAGACATGAACGTATGTTTTAGTTCACGAAATACACTTAAGAACCTTCTTGGTAATCCAAAAGACAAACCGGACATGAAAGAAAGGTCGGGAATTTATAAAATTGCATGCAACGACTGTGATAAAGCCTACATTGGACAAACGAAACGAGCGATAGGTATTAGATTTAATGAACACATGAGATGCTATAGATTCGGTCGAACAGGAGCGTCAAGTGTAGCTGACCATACGAATAACACAGGACATGTAATCAAATTGGAAAATCTCAAATTAATTAAAAACGTAACTTCACCTCGGGAATTGGACGCATTTGAGACAATGTACCTTAAGAAAGAGATGCAACATTCGCAGGTCATGAACAAGGAGAATGCTCCACTTCATTTCTCTTGCTTGTTTGATTTATTAGGTAAAAAAACCCTTTTCAGTTTACACTTGACGAAGACCGAGTCTCGGTGTTCTGCAATTTATGTTTGATTTGTTTAGTATCCTTAGAGTGCGTAGATAGAGAATTAGCGGGAAGTAACCTTCCTTTCGTCTCGCTCTTTTCTACGAGGGCGGGAAAAAACCCTTGGCCGTTTCATAAAACCCAGCATGTTAGAGTTAAGCGATAGAAAAGTAGGTATTCGTAAATAGATATACACAGTTACATGTTTAGACACATTTGTACATAAAACCCTTCTTTTTCTTCGAGAGAAGGGATAGACATGCATGGTAGAATTAAAGTAAAGTTTTTATTTTTTTTCGTTCAGATTTATTCGGTAACCCGGTTGAAAATGGGGGCCCAGTGAGCCTTTGAAACAGCTGTTCCGAATTAATTAATAACATTTTGTGTGGTGAGGAGTGTGCCGATACTCTCTGTTGTTTGTCAAATAATTCAATTTTTAAAAAAATTGCATTTACTTTCACATCGTTCGACATTTATTATAACGAACGGTATTAATGTTAGGTAATTTGGAAAAACCATCACATTAAGTTCCTTACCTGTAATGCAATTAACAGATTATTCACTGCTTCTTCCTGGTACATAATAATGCAGGTTTACTTGCGCAGTTCAACTTCGTGTAAATAATCTGTCTAATATCCTGTTTTTAAAGGAATTGTTGATGACTATAATGCAGGTAATATAACAGAACCGCAGTATTTCGGATGAAAGCACAATAAGCAAAAAATACGTGCACAAATGTTAGATTAGATTAGATTTAGTATCGAGCTGGTTCTTGACCTATTCCACTGCGACCTTTTCAGATCTATCGTGGTTCCTCTATCATTAGCAGTGAACGGCAAAATCGTAAGGGACATGACTCAGAACTACGAATCGTAAACATGATACAGAGACGCACTAAGTGTATGTTGCATATTTCAAACGCTAAGTTTTTATAAATGTATGTATGTAAGTAGAAGATATGTATGTATGTAATAAATTTGTTTCAAGTAGGAAATAGGAGAAAGGATTTGGCCATTACCACAAGAGACTTTTCTATATTTTCTGCAGTAAAACGGATTCTTTTTGAAGTTCGTATGTATTTCAGTATTGAAAACGTTCTTTCAACTTCACAACTTGTAAGTGGAGCAAAATAAAACATATGTTGTACAGGAATTTTCGGGTTAGGGAAGAAAATTTGGATGAATTTTTATTCCGAAAACCGAAAGCTGCTCCCGAAGACGAAACGCGGCTTATAATTCTTACAGATTCGGCAGAATTTCCGCGCGTGTCGTGTACATGCTAGAAAGAAATAGTTACATACAATATAATGGGTTGTGTGGTTATCTTCCCGCTATTCCACTGCTTCGCGTCTGACTTGAATTCATAGTTAATATTATTCTTACTTTATTGGAAAATCCTTTTATCTTTGTGTAAAATCTTTTTCAAAAAACAAAACCGAAAGTTCTACACTCAAAAAGTTTCTGATGTCGCGTCGCTAATATTGTAATATATATGAAAAAGCCACCTCAACCTCACTGCCTTCCATACGCCGGAAAGAGTCCTTATTAAAAGTAACGTACGTAAGTGAAGTTATTCCTCTTTGATTCCAATCATAAGAGTTTTTATTAATTTCTCTACGTAACATTATTTTCTATATGTTCAGTTGTATTTAAAATACGAAATTTCAAATTACGAAATGTTTTGAAACCAATTAATTCCATAAACCGAGATACCACTTCATTTACATTTTGTACTTCTCCTGTAGTCTGTAGACAATTGATATAATGTATTTAACCCTGCTGTACTGTTTAAATGTACTCTACACGTGTATCGTTCGGGTCAATATGACCCGAACCCTTATTTGCAATAAAAAATAAGTGTACTGTTTTAAAAGAAATATTTTATTTATAAAAAATAGAAATCTACATGTTCTAATAAGAAATACTTACACTTAAATATAAAAAAGTACTTATTTTATAAAAAGATTATGGAGCACAATTTGGGCAAAAGAATTGTACATGCTTCTTACAGAGATGTTTATTGCATGTTACACATGAAATATTTGTTTTGTTGTCATTAGTTGACGGACAAAATTTGCATCGTGCACGTTTTACATTAATGTTCGCTGCTGTTGAGGGTTCATTTGATGTTGTGGCTATATGTTGATTTTTCGCTTTTTGAGCTTTTACCACTATGTTGCGAGCTTCTTCTCCCCTGGGTAGGTACGCTCTTGACTCCATATGTAATTTTATGAGCGATTTTCCTAATTCTTCTAGAAATAGTCTTCTTTTTGTTAGTTTATTGTTGTTCCAATTTGGATTCGCAGCAGTCCACAATACATACGCATTGTAAGCCGAAATGTCTAGCATGTTATAAAAAATTATCATAGGCCAGCGATTGGATTTTCTTTTACAAGTATATGTGCCCACTAATTGATCGAGAGTGTCAACGGCCCCTTTAGTTGCATTGTAGTCTAGTATTATATGAGGTTTCCGATCAGTTCTTTCACTAACTTTGTTGTCGTGATGCAATGTGCTCATAAGGATCACGGTCTTACCCTTTTTGGTACATAATTTACGACAGTTGTATCATTTGTGAAAAAGAAAGAACTGCTATGTACGTCTTTGTTAGCTATTGGCTGAGGAAGTTCCGGCTTATTTTTTCTAACAGTTCCTACCATCGTAATTTTTCTTTTCAGCAGTAACTGTCCTAGGTTGTATGATGTGAAAAAATTGTCACACGTCACATTACGTCCTCTTAGTTCGCTGGTGAGATCGCAAACCACCCGCATGCCCTGATTTTTCTGGTGGAGCACCTTCTTCCTTTCCTGTGTAAACTTGTACTTTCAATGCATAAGATGTTTCACTGTCACAGAGAGTCCAAATCTTGATACCATACTTCGCTGGTTTAGTAGGTATATATTGCTTGAAAGGGCAGCGACCTCTAAATGCAACTAACTGTTCATCCACCGTTACATTTTCTCCAGGATTATATAACTTGGGAAGATTTTCTACCCACATTTCCCAAATGTCTCTTATGGCCGCTAATTTATCAGTACGTCTTCTTTCCTGGCGTGTAGTCTTGTCATCAAAGCGAATCACACGGGATATCATGCTGAATTGTTCAAGAGACATGGTTGCTCGAAAAATACTTCGACCAGTATCATTGTCCCACAAACTTTTTGTAGCTTCTCCGTGCGATCGGTAGACGCCGGCAAGTAACAAAAGACCAATGTAAGCTTGAAAAGTGGTACTATCCAAAACTTTCCACTTTGTATCGTTAACTCGTAATCCTTCAATATTTGTCATCTTTATCACTTCCTTTTCGATCGCAGGTAAAAATACAATTTCAAATGCACTTTTTATGTCTGTAATTCTCGCGCATGCATATTTTGTAATTCCTGCAGGAGTGCGAATCACATTGGCGGCACAAAAACGGCCACGTTGCTGAGGTGGAAGTAAATTCCATTCAATTTTACGATCTTTAGAAAAAACTGTCTGAACATTCTGAGGCATTTGACGATTTTCTTGGTCTTGTTCACTATCTGAACTATCACTTTCCGACACATCACTTATATGATCTTCAAATTCAGAAACAGATTCACCACTATCAGAAGATTGTGCAAGAGCTAGCAGTTCTGCATCACTCAGTGGTCTTCGACTTGCCATGTTGAAATCGAGAGTAAAACTAACAAGCAAATTCAGTGCAACGTTTTATAACTAAGATATGACGCATGCGTGCAACGTCCGAGACGTACCGCGCAAAAGTATGCAAAAGTTGTCATACTACATTTATACAGAATGATATAAACGAGTATAAACAAGTTTTTGCCTGTTGTAACACGTTTGAGCTTGAATATACGTAAACAAGAACATGTAAGAAAGTAATATGTGACAGTCAAGAAAACAAAAAGATAAAACAAATAAATCATTTTTATTAGTTTCTATCATATTACGCGCAGAGATGGACCGTTATTATATGCACAATTGTGTTATATATAATAATAAATAATACAAATGCGAAAAACATATCCTAGATATATGTATATAAGGTTAATGACTGTCGGGTCATATTGACCCGAACGTAATAAATGTAAGACATGGAAATAAATATTTAAAACAAAAATAAAAAAAAGAAATGTTTATGGAATATTAACGTTAACAAAGTAACAAACAAAGTCAGTGAACGCCAGGAACATTTTTTAATAAATATTCATATTACAGCGAAACAAAATTCTGTTCGGGTCAAATAGACCCGAACAGTGCAGCAGGGTTAAATTGGGAATAGTATTAAATGATCTACCGGGTGTCCCAGATTCAATGCTATAAGCGATGTCTTTCTTATTTGTAGAGATATAAGATCCGCGCAAGGTGTCGTCGAAAATGGTTTGCAGAATTCTAAAAGATATATTCTCTTATAAACCTCCCCCAAACTAATTCTTTTTAAATTGCAGCCCTCATCTTTTTGACTTTATAATTGAAGTACGAAGAGTTTGGAATACGACGGTATAAACGAAAATTGCATTCAAGAAATATTTAGTACAAAATGATCATATCAATAACAAATAACAAAAAATTCTTATAGAAAGTTAGACATTTAATACATTCATAAAATTAGTCACTTATAGATATTGTTCAAAATGGCCACTATCTGACGCAACACACGCTCCAACTCCACCACTTAATTCCCTGAAAGTTGCTGCTGTAACCATATTGGGCTACCGTGATCATATTCAGTTGTAACATGCACGCCGAGTCTTAAGTTTCAAATCGTCTAAGTTCGTAGGCGGAGTAAAATACACAATTTCTTTCAAATACTCCGCAAAAAATGTCCAGTGGGTTTAAGTCTGACGAGTGAGCTGGCCATTGAATAGGATCGTTTGTCACGCTTAACGCCTATCTCGGTAATCGCGCGAAAAAGAAGGATGATAAACCTTTTGGAAAAATTAAGATAATGGGTACTTTCATATATTCGACACGATGGTGAATATGGGGTACGGTTCCTTTTGCCCTAACCCAGCCGAAGATGGCGTGGGGGTTGATAAGCGCCACCCTATTTAAGCAATATGAAGGAATCACCCTGTCGTTTGACGACGATTGAGCCTCAATTACTATGTCCCTAAGGACCCGTTCTGTAGCGATATGACCAAATAAAATAACAAAAGTGACGAAAATGTTACAGTCTAAAATACCTTATAGAATACAGCTTTCAAACATAACCACGAAGTGGTTCTCAGAAACTTTTTAGCGTTGTTCACGAATCGTTCAGGGGGTTAGTAAAATTAGAACTCGAACGGAAAACTGAAACGATTTTTGCGTGATGGCGGTATGACGTTAGCATCTAGCTCGGTACTATGAATGCTCCAACGGGTGAATTTTACGACAGGAAACGATACGATACTTGATTAAGTAGGTAGCCTTAGATCCCTGAAACGGTATTCCAACAAAGTGGCAACGAAATAAGTGCTGCAGCATACCTCCCAAGCTGCGTACGTCCTTCCAAACACGCAGCTCAACAAAGACTCTCAAAACTAACGCTAATATCACGTGATTGCAGCAGGTGGAAGTGGGGATGTGAAATGACTGTTCCGATACTTTACTTAAGGATGTTTAAAACTAAGAATGCTTAATAAATATAAATAAATCTAAATTTAGCTTATAATAATAGCAAAATGTAATTCTATAATAGGGTTTCGAAATAATAAACGTAAACATTCGTTCCAACAAGTGGCGTCATCTATCGGGATAAACATTAGACAGAACGATATTTAAAGGGTTAATTTATACAGCTAGACGCAGGAATTTCGCACCGTAACACGTTAGTGCCAATCCATTTATTGGGATACACGTTATTTAAATACCCTACAACCAACCGCGAGTGATGAGGCGGAGCGCCATCCTGTTGCTACCACAAATCATTGCGCTCTGCTAATGGAATATCTTCCATTAACTCGGGAAGGTCATTATGTGAAAAATGTAAATAACGTTGCCCTGTCAAAGTTCCTTCAAAGATGTGTGGGCCAATGATACGTCTACTGAACAATCCGCACAAACGCTGATACCCCATGTTACCTGAAAATGAGTCTCAAGCGTCCAATGAGGATTTTCTGGAACCCAGTTATGGTGATTCACCGCCCCATTGTTGTGAAATCGCGCCTCGTTAGTCAACAAAATGTAAATGGTAACCGTGGGATCATCGTTTAGCATTACTTGCATTGCAGCAATGAATCCTATTCCCCGTTTAAAATCTGTGGGTCTTAATGCTTGCAGCAACTGAATTTAGAGACACTAGTTGATTTGCTTATTCCCATATCTTCTGCCACAGTTCTAACTGAAATATGTGGATTCAATTCAACGTAAATCAGAATATTTATTTGCATTTTTTCTATTCTAGCTGGTGTTACATGATGAGAATCTTTTAAATTTTTTGAAAATGACCCTGTTCGCTTTTCAGCTTCAACACGAGGAAATACCATATATGATGGTACCACTCTTTATAAAGTGCTGCTGCTTCACGAGAATGTTTATGACACTCTCCATAAATTATTAACATATTGGCATATTGAAACAGTTCACTAAAACCCTTACCACAACACTTAATTCGCACTGGACGCACGTTTCGATAGCCAAGCTATCATCATCAGCAGCAAGACTGAACTGATATCGGCATATCCATATGGAGAAAAATTAGAAGGCATTTCAAATATTTTATAACAACACTACTTCACTATGTTTTTAACTATAGGTAGGTAAACTATTTTCGCAAATCGAAATAAATATCTAAATGTTCGAACAACCTGTACGATTGTATACGTACAACCAAATTTAACAATTTGTAATATTTTTGTTAGTAGCTATTTGTTAAATGAAATTTTTGTTTGTACCGTTATATTCCTAACTTCCAGTACTTCAACCATAAAGTCAGAAAGATGAGGGGCGAGATTAAAAAAATGGTGGTGGAGGGGGGTTCTTAGAGGGTGGTTTACGGTTTACTAGGGGTAGATTTAAAAGGTATATCTTTTAGGATTCTGCAAACCATTTTCAACAACATCTTGCTCGATCTTATATCTCTACAAATAAGGAAGATATCGCTTGTAACATTGAATCGAGGACACCCGGTATTATACAATTATTGTAGATTGCAATAAGTACAGACAAATATCGTAAATCTTAATTTATAGAGTAGACCATACAGATATCGCTGATACTGTTTCAGTTGTTCCTCCTAAAAGACATTTGATGGGTCCAAATAAATCACCAAAGGGTTGATATCAAATGTTATTACAGCAATTAGTAAAATTACTTGGGTGGCGCTTCTAATATATCGGAAATGAACTTTTTACCCATTATTTGTTTGGAGTCTATATTAAAAATATAACAATATACTACTATCCTCTTACATTATTTTGTTATGCAGACATGTCAATTTTAAAGGGTTCTATAATGAATATTTCAAAAAAAAAACTTTCCTAATTGACGGCAAAGAAATTATAAGTAACTGTGAATGGGGAAACCAAATTAAATTCTCGATAAATTCCGATAAGAATTCAAAAGTTGATTTCTCTTGTTTTATTAGCTCTCTAGTTGTTCTTGAGTTTCAGTACGGGTTTTAGGTGCAATAACTTTCGACGAAGGCACCTCTTAATAATCCCACTTTATTGATTACATCTCATCGCCAAAGTACCTAGGCAGCGTTGATACTAAGTTGGAACCTCTTCATTCCATGCGGTTGAGCAGGTGCTTCTGCACGTACTGCACTTCATCTGCATAAACGTGCACCCAAACTAATCAATTATAAGATTGGGTTGTGGTTATAAATGAGAATTAATTGCTGCCTGATGTATTATATGATCCTACCCTTTTTAACTTTTCCTTTTTTTCCGAAACAAAAGGAGGCATTGTTTACGTGTGTTATCGACGCTAATAAGCCTAATTTTTGTCCTTTAAGGCCGTTGTCGAACCGCCGACCGCTTAACAAAGAACATCTTCGCCTGTTCCATCTGTAGATAGAGATAGAGTTTTAGTTTTATACACATTTTCGACTAATGAGCATTGTTAAATCGAAGCTATTAGGTGGAAAAATTTTATAATAGCCATCAACGATTTTAATGGACTTTCGGCTCTTATAATTATTTATTAAGAAGAATGGAGAGTGATAGTGTTTCCGGTGTTGATTGTTAATTAAAGAACAAATGCTACTAATTCGGAGAGCCGTGAAAATATCAGATGGTAGAAGCGGTTAATGGGCAATAAATATTATTAGGCGTGGATTGATAGAGGAGATATTTTAATTTACAGAAGTAGAATTGTGTTTTGTAGATCGATTATAGTACCAATAAGGTATTAAATGACAAAACGGAAAAAGTAAAATAGTCTTAATTACTGATATAGAATGGAACGGCGCACTGTGGCCAATAAATGGAACTTCTACATTGTATGGGGTAGATTAATTTTTTTTTTATTATGCTTGGTAATAACTAGAGCAACGCAACTGCGCTGAAAGCCAGTGGCGGACGCATAAAAGTTTACACAAAATAAATTAAATGTGATACGTGCTCAAACACTTATCGTTTTAAGAGTCCTCCGTGAAATCACAAAGTGGATAATGTCTATTTAATATTTGTAACATTAGATATGTTTCCAAAGTTGTTTCGGCAAAGTGAGTGCGGCGTGAAGAAAAAGTGTTTTTGTATGCCGACAACGAACGTTCTACATCTAGTGACGTTATATTTGCTAAGTAAAATAATCTTTCAAGTAACTTAACGGTTCTGTTGACGCACCTTCACAAATTTGTCTTAATGTGCCAAAATCAGAGTCTTTATCTAAAATACTTTCAAACCTTTCTAAAACACAAACATTTCTTGCGTCTTCTATCGCGCATAGCTGTGCGTGAACATGTTGCACTATTTGCAAATATTCCACTAACGAAACCGAAGAATTTTGTAGTTTTTCTATCGCATCCGCTAGTCCCACGTAATTGTTCTGAATAATTTCCAAATCTGTTTTAACTTGACTATCCTGAAATTTCAAGCGGCTTACCTTGACAGCCGCAGCTTCCTTTGGGTCGAATTCTAAAATTACGTTCTTTATATTCTCAAAATATTTAAGATAATAAAACGCAGCCTCTAACCATGTTCCCCAACGAGTAAGAATAGGTTGTGGTGGTTCAGGTATACCGGGGCATAGTCTATGAAATACCCGAATACGTTTTGGGGAATTTACAAACACAGCTTTTGTATGTGCTATTAGAGCGTATACCTCGGGATAACATTTTCTGATACTATCTGCCACATGACTGAAAGCATGAATTTTCCACGTGATATGTAACAAGTTAGCACAATGCTTTTTAAGAGACCGTCCTACAGGAAGCATGTTTGTGGCACCATCACTCATAAACATCAACAGTTGATTTGTTGAAAGTTCAAACTTTTCCAATGTATTTAACATCAACATTGAAATCACTTCGGCAGTGCATTGTTGTATTCGTCTGGAAGCTAGTAAAATTGAGGGTGACGGTCGATGTGGTTCCATTGTGCCTACCATTACATTAACCACAGAATGTTTTTTACGATCTGTTGTTTCGTCCACACATAACCACAATTTTTTATCTTGCAACTCCGATTTAATTCTTTTCTCGACATGCTCACAAGCAGACGGCGCAACTCTCTGTAATGTTCTCTCACTTGGTAACTTAAAGTCCGAATATTCATTCCAAAACGAGACGTATGCTTTCTTCCTTAGTAAATGAAATGGTAAATTACATGCAATAAACACATAAATTAAATTTAATTTTGTCATAATCTCGTGTGGAATTTTTTTTTGAAACATGCCCTGCACTATTTACGTGCCGTAGACAATCACTTTTCGACCAACACATTAAATCTATTTTACACACTAGACATTGAATTTTAGCGCCATCACACTTTAAATCAGGCATTTCTGCAATAAATTCTCTTATTGTGTCCAACTTTGGTCGTTTTCGCGACGTAGGAAACATTTTCAAAACAAACGTAGAACTACGATATAGTATACGACAGCGTAGATGCATACACAACAGATCGGCTTTCGAGTCGCAGTTATACTGACGCTTATACCGAATTGTCCCGGCCGTGTTTATTTTGTGTAAACTTTTATGCGTCAGCCACTGGCTTTCAGCGCAGTTTGCGTTGCTCTAGTAATAACTACAGCCCGGTAACAGGGAGCCGTGCCATAGCCGTACCTGCCTAGTATACAAAAACAATAGTAAGAAAATAGAAAAAAGATAACAGAACTAATACATAATTATAATATGTGGAAAGTAGTGAAACACTCACTCTTTTAAGCAGCCTTGGTTACGGAACAGTAAAACTAGAAGCATCATTATCAGTATTAACATCATATGTTTAAGAATGGCAAAAAGTTTACCATTAGATGAATTTTCACAGTTGTCTCGGAGAGCGATGTTCGCCGTGGTGAGAAAATGAGTTTATATTTTGAAAAAAGCGTTCAACATCTACCGATGTTATACATGCATGATTAAAATACTCTTTGTACTTAGTCAGTGGATTATTCGATACACCATCACAAATTTGTTTTAGTGTGCTAAAATCGGGATCTTTCTGTAGCACACTCTCGAACTTTTCTAAAACGCGATTATATTTTGCATCATGTATAGTCAGTAGCTGTGTATGCACTCCGTCCATAATTTGCAGGGACTCCAATAATGATAACGATCTATTTTGTAATTGGTCTATTGCGTCAGCTAATCTCTTATAGTAGCTACGAATATTTTTTAAATCTGTTTCAACGGAAATATCTTGAAATTTCGACTGGTTCTCCTTAATAGCTGCAGCTTCGGCAGGATTGAATTGTGCAACAACAGCTTTTACTACTTTGAATTGTTCAGCGTAATAAAAAGCTGCCTGCGACCATGTTCCCCAACGTGTGAGAATTAGCTCCGGTGATTGACGAATACCAGGACACCGTGTGAAATGATCGTAGACGTTTGGGAGATTTCAAAAATACTTTTTTTTTGTGCTTGCTGTTAATGCATCTACCTCGGGAGAGCATTGTCGAATGGTTTCTGCCACAAGATGTAAAGCATGCACTTTACACGTAACATGTAAACACTTGCAACCATGTTCAAGAAGAGAACGGCCTACCGAACGCATTATCGCTGCGCCATCGCTCATAAACGTCAACACTTTATCTTTTGAAATTTGAAATTTTTCCAACGTACTAAGTACAACCTTCGTAATTGCTGCAGCAGTACACTCTTGTAGTCTTCGGCTAGCTAGTAACAGTGGTAATGTAGATTTACTAGGATCTAGTATGCGTGCCATAATATTTACAATTGAATTTTTTTAGTCTGTTGTCTCGTCAACACATAACCAAAGAAACTGTTTTCTCAATATGCGTTTCATTTTATTTTCTACGTCATCGCGTACAAATGCAACATGCTTACGTGCCGTTTTCTCCGTTGGCAACCGCAACTCGCGATTGTATTCGTCCCAAAAGTCCTTAAACGGTTGTTTATCGAGTAAGCCTAGTGGCAAATTACAGTTTATCAACATAAGAATTACATAAAAAAATGCACTTCTCGGTGGCATGCCCAATTTTCGTTTTCTATGCTGTGCGGAATTTACGTGTCTTGTACAGTTCTACTTCTTATTTGATATCAAATGTATTTTGCACACTTTACAAACTATCTTACTCCCGTTGTAAAACAAATCGGGAAAGTCAGAAATAAACTTGTTTACTATGTCTTGAAAGGGTCGTTTTTTTGCCATCGACATGTTCACTAAAAACTACAATTAATAACTACGTCTGTATCACTAAAATCAAAAGGCACTACACTAAATAATAACTACAATTAATAACTACGTCTATATCAATAAAATCAACACGCCCTATCCGCTATCCAATGCTAAACTGAACTGAGTGATGATGATTTATCGTGTCGTATCATAATCGACCAACCCTCCCCGTCACACCGCCGCTGCGATTGCTCTCCAGTTACCGGGCTCTAGTAATAACTGATCTTTACTAAGCGTATAATTTATTTATCATTTTTTTGAGCACAACAATGCAATATATTAAATTAAAGAGAAATTACACAACCTAGAAGTTTGTTTATTTTTAATAAAAAAGTAGGTAAAGGAAATAAATTTAAGATGCTTATTTTTAATAAAAAATAGATACCGAAAATTTAAAATCGTTTTTTATAGCTTCAAAACCTATATACTATTTATAAATTACAACACAATATGTACTTATAATCTACTTATTTGCAAGAGAGCTTACTTAATTTTTTAACTCCTTTGTTAAACCTCTAATATTGCGGCAGCTTCTCCATTAAATATATGATAACTTTTCGGACATGGCTTCCTCAAGTGCGATAAACAAGGATCTGAATTGAGCATCATCATGTGCGTGATATGTATCTTCGTTTGTAGATTTTCTACTTGCTTTTCTTGAGTGAAAAAGCTAGAATTTTTTATAATCTTTGTTGCGAGCTTCTCGAGCTTCCTCTGATAACAATCCAATTGGTAAAACTGGAGCCGATATAATGTCTTCGCCATAGAGGAAGATTTTATGAAGAGTTACAGGCATTTTATACCATCCGTAATTATTAACGAAATACTTCCATGTTTCTAAAGCATGGAGTCTAAATCGTTTTGCATCAGTATCCAATCCTCTAAAATGATATCAAATCTTCGAATTAACTCCACGTCAACACCTGTAATTTCAGCAGTTATTTCAGGATATTGGAAGAACCGATGAGATATGTTTCCGCTGTTTGGGTTTCTGGACTCTTGAGAAACTTTATCGATATTCAGTCCCAGTCTTTGCTTGAAAGTACTTTGTATCTTGGCTTTCGCTGTATCTCTTTCAGATCGAAATTCCTTTCTTGCAGACCACTTTTTGAAACTTAAATTATAGCCGATAATGTTCTAATCTTTGATATCTACTTTTGATTATATTTAAATTATTCATATCATTAGGCTTTGTATCATATAAGAAACAGGATGAAGTCGATTTAGTTTCAGTTACAAGTGGAATATTCCCATCAATCATAGTAATATTTTATTGTCAATCTTTTTCCATGTACTACGATACTGATTTCTGAAAGTTTTGTAATGTTTTCTTCCATCTCCTTGACAGTTGTCTTAATTTTCTCTGGAGTTTCTTTAGCGTATTCAAAACTTACAGGACGGCAATATCTGGTGGAACGTGGAGATGGATTTTCCCAGTATTTTTTTTTGTCACATCATTACTTGAAACTAGGTACTAGTGCTACCATGAACATAAAAGCATCCGATTGTTGATCTTCTTCGCTGTCACTTAAAAGCATTGGTTATATTCACTTTGGCCCGACGAGCCATCGCATCCCCACTTCGTCACTAAAGTCATTGCTTCTTCTTCAATAGCACTAATTTCTTCTTTAGTCTTCAACTCGCAATTCCTTTTCGCCGTGTGACCTAGTAGTGACTAAAGTTCAACCTTTGCACTAGTATCAGTTATTTCCATCAATTTCTGGTAAGAGTTCTTATTACTTTCAGAAAGCAGATAATAAGGAGGAAAATATTGAATCCCGCATCGTTACATGCTTTTCGTATGACTTCATAATATCGTTTTATCAGCTGCGCATCCAAAAACACGTAACGCAGTATCCATACTCGTACTTTTTCCTTCCTTGTAAGTCTACACACTTTTCCCAGCGACGTTCCCGTAATATGTACTTGTTCTTCCTCTGTGTTTTTATTATTTTTTAAAATTTCGTCGCTATTATGCATCTTCAATATGTTGTTGTAGTTCTTTGTTTGTAGTTGAGTTTCGTGTATTTACGATGTTTTTCAAGACATTCCACACACTTTCAATTGGGTTTATGTCTTGTGAATTGCCTGGCCAAGGTAGTGTAGATTTTTAGATTCAAGATACCGCATTACACTTTTTGCCTTATGACACGGTACATTCTCTTTCATCAAAGTATATGGTCCTTGTAGTCAATTGACCTTTACTGCTGATGATGATAGCTTAGTTATCGAAACGTGCTCCCAGTACGAGTTTTTGGTAAGGGTTTTAGTGGACTGTTTCAATAACATGTGGTGCCAACTTACGATCTTAAATAATAATAATAATAATAATAATAATAATAATAATAATAATAATAATAATAATAATAATAATAATAATAATAATAATAATAATAATAATAATAATAATAATAATAATAATAATAATAATACGTTAGACAATTAAGAGTCAATTAACAGCAGTGTGTGGGGGGGCTGGCGGGCGGCGTTCCTGCGGTTTTCCGCATGGGCGCCGTTTGCTCGCCTTCCGCGTGAGGACCCCGGGGAGCGGGTGCAGACCCTGTGTCTGTAGTCGTTTGCTGGGCCAGGTGTTGGGGTGGAGGTAAAAAATAAAAAAAAAAAAAAAATAATAATAATAATAATAATAATAATAATAATAATAATTTTGGACAACATTTAGCGTTTAGTTTTACAGCACAATCATGTCAACATTTAAAACGACTAAACCCATAACACTTAAATGTTGTTATTAGTATACAAGCATTGTTAATTCAATCATGTAAGGATGTTCACGTCATTTGTTCAACATGGTACACGATACCTTCAATTTTAAATACCCATTCATTACTATTCAATAAAACGACAACGCAAAAAACGTCAGATTACTTATCTGCTGTAATTCATCTTACATAATTACCGGACTTCATGTAATTTTGCATCACTTACGGACGCGTCTAATAGTCGTATTTCTGGATCGAATTTATACATACACCTCTCACGTACAGGTGAGATCGTTAGATCGGCGAAGATTGGACACTCGGCTGTACAAATTTTCATCGGCTATAGACGAATGGCCGCGTAAGCAATGTCATTACCGTCAGCGTAATGTCGATTACTACTTCTGAAGGTATAATTATGTAAAATTAACATTTATGCTTTCATAAAATTTGAATTTTCAATTTCCTCGAGATGCATATGTTCGTGGAAATAGAACTACCATTGGCATGGTGTGCAAGCTTCCAATTTAGTATCTCTTGCATATAAAAATAAAGAAGTAAAAGTGGGGACCAGTCAAAGAAATTAAATTGTGTTGTATGCAATGATGAATAAGGAATTCGTAAGCTACAATCCCTGGCCAAATTACTTGAAACACTCAATATTTTGTAGTTTCTTCATAATAAAATATAAACTATACATGTATTATATTTTTTATTTATAAAATATATTGTAAAAATATGTAACATATGTAAATATTAAATAAGTAATTAATATTTAGTCCATAACTCATGATTTTTAATAACACCCTTAATTCTTCGGGGAATACTTTCAATGCAAGATATGATTGTCTCTTTTATATCTTCATCGTTCTCCCATACATCCTTTATATTCTTCATTAATATTTCCTTTGTAGGGTTTTCTCTTTCATATACCTTACTTTTTAGTCGATTCCATACGTTCTCGATGGGATTGGGGTCCGGTGAATTTCCGGGCCAACGTAAAAGAGGTATGTGATTGTCTTCAAAGAATTTCTTAACCTTTTTTGCCACATGGCAAGGAGCATTATCTCGCATAAATATACGCCATGTCGGTATGCGACGTCCTAGCTTAAAATACGGTAATACCGTGTTTTTTAACACATTTATGTACTGCTCTTGACGCATTGTAGCTTCTACAAAATACAAAGGACCGGGTCCGTCTCCACTAATCACTCCCCAAATCATTACCTGCGGAGGGTGTTTTACAGTTCGAAGAACCGTGGACTTTGTGAGACGTTCGCCTGGTCGTCTACGAACAAATTGTGCTCGCTGCACTAACACACAGAGCGAGCACTCGTCACTAAAGAAAACCTAAATAATGCAAACATTAATTCAGTAAAAATCATGTTGTTAAGTTATTCACCTTTTTCCAATTCTCGTCTGTGAAATGTCGATATTCTCTTGCAAAGTTAAGACGAGCAGACTTCATTTTTCCTGTTAAACGCGGCTTTTTTACAGGTCCTCGGCCCATTAGGCGATTTTCGCGCAATCGGCGCCTGACAGTTCTGCTCGAAATCTCTATTTCTCTCTCTTGTAAATTTTTTTGAATCATTTTAACTGTAGCAAATCTATTGCTCAAAGTTTGACGAACAATTTCACGGTTAGATCTCTTCGAGGTTTTTCTTTTCCGACCGCACTTTGCCCGTCTTTTTGTCGATGTGCTAGCTCCTTCGTTTAAGTTTCTAGCTAAATGCGATACAGAAGAAGGAGATACTTTCTGTAATTTTGCAGTTTCTCGTTGTGAATGTTTGTTTGATTGTAGAAGATCTTGTATAGCGGCTTTTTGTTCACTTGTTAAATCTTTCTCGGGCTTTTTCTACAAGAAACCCCAAATATTTCAATTTTTTTCAAATTCCAAATAATTAATTATTAAGAGAGAGATAGAATGACAATTTTACCTTTGCAATAACGATATATCAACACAAAACACTTAACGATACTCCACAACTTAGCTTCTATACGGTTATGACGAAATATTTTAAAAAATATCGATGCATTCTCTAAACTGTGAACTCGCTAAATGTAAGTTGATAACTGAAATATTTATATATACATACGTACTTTACTCTTCTAAATATCATTTCTCTGGTATTTTTATTTATTGATACAATAATCTACGGATCACAATGAATTTAAAAAATAAACAGACAAAAGATATATATATAGTATCTCAACAAGTATATTAAAAGAAGTACACAAAGAAATATCAAGTCCGTTAGCAATTATATTTAACAAATGCATAGAGGAAGGTGTATTTCCTAGCTTGCTAAAGGTCGGCAAAATCGTTCCTGTACATAAGAATATATAACAAACACAGTTGCGAAAACTATCGACCCATAAGTGTTCTGCCAGTCATTTCGAAAATATTCGAAGAGGCAATAGCGTCGAGGTTTGTTATGTATCTAGAAACCCTGAAGTATCTAACCTCCAAGCAACATGGGTACAGAAAAGGACGATCAACAACAACAGGTATAATGGGCATTATCCAAAGTATCTACCAGGCGTTTGATGACCACCGATACACAGAGATTAGCATGTTGGATCTCACGAAAGCATTTGACTCTGTCAGTCACAGTATTGTATTGAATAAACTGGAGTACTACGGGGTAAGAGGAACACCCTTAAACTTACTACGATCTTACCTCGAGAACAGGATTCAGTTAACAGAGTGGAAAGGCCAGCTTTCTCCACCAATGCAGATCAAGTGCGGGGTTCCTCAAGGTTCTATTCTCGGCCCCTTTTATTTATCATTTATATCAATGATTTTCCAAATTTTGTCCAGGTATTCCAGAACCTCCTGAACCAATTTTAACGCGATGGGGTACTTGGCTAACAGCAGCTTCTCACTATTTGATTAATTTTCAACAAATTCAATCAGTTATAATGCGATTTAATCGGAATGAATCCAAAGCAATTAGAGAAAGTCAAAGAGAATTTCAAATTCCTCAACTTTTAGAAGATTTAACAACAATATGTACCAATTATACAGTATTACTAGATGCCATCAGAAAACTACAATGTACTGAATTGTCATTGCAGGAATCATTAGACATAGTGGAGAGTGTAAAAAATAAATTACACACATTAAATGATACGCCAGGATTATGCGCTAGTCAAAAGTTGGCAGATGTTTTAAGGAAAAATCCCGATTTTAATACTTTAGAGGCCGTTTATTATAAGTGTAAGAATAGTGAACTTTTAAGTGATTTTGAAAAACAGTTTCTACATGTAAATGTAACTTCCTTAGATGTGGAGAGATCGTTTTCTATGTATAAGAATATTTTTTCTTGTCGACGCACAAGGTTTAAAGAAGTAACTGTCGAAATATATGCAATGATGCAAGTTTACAGTAGTTCACATCCTGATGCCTCTAATTTGTTGAATAGTTAGCAAGTAAGTTTATTTATGAATTTTTCGTATTCTTATATTAACCTGTAATACCGACGCCTATGCGAGTCCGTAAGTTTTGGTTACTCTACTGATCGTATAAGAAAATGAGTGTTCAAACAATGTGATAGAATGGACGGGCGGTGTCAACGTGCCTTTAAATCGTAAATTTAATGTGTGAACATCTGTCCGAAACTTAATTTTAGGCTCTCATTGAAGGATGATCCTATGATATACTGTGTTATGTAAAAACATTAGAAACAGATTTGGTTTGTGTGCGCTTCTTGAAGTCAAAACCATCAAAGTTACTATCACTAATTTTATTCTAATGATAAAATATATGCATGTATTAATAGTTTACAGTACGTCTTATTTCTAGGATAGTTGAGAGTAGAGTCTTCGAGAATATATCGAAAATGCAGCTTCAAACCCTAGTATATAGGGTATGTTGTATGTTGTATATAGGGTATGTTGTATAGATATACAACATTATATAGTTATACATACGTAACACCAGATGTCTGCATAGTTGGAATAGAGGAAGTACAAACAGTATGGGTTATATATGAGTGATTTGTCAATTCGACATTTGCAAAGTATTAACAAACAAATGGCAAAAAATTAACTTTGTTGATTCAAGCAGTAACACTTGCAATGATATATCGTGCATTAAGAAAAGTTGCAGATTAATATGTATGACCCGAAGCATTTGACAAATTATTTTTGTAATAATACATGTATATTTATAAAATACAATCATCAGACGACAGTAATCCAATGCTGAAAAGGCGGGCGTTATCAGAAAGTTTCTAGTTCAGTAGCTGACACGCGCGTATTCTATTGAAGCTTACTACAAAGTGCGTACAAGTCAACAAACCTAATACAACATTAATCACCCTCGGGTACCGTTCACACAATCCCCAAACCACCGAATGAATTACGAAATCAATTAGGGTCCCGGTGGATGGCTGCCAGTGATCAAGGGTGGCGTTTAACTCCGCCTATTTAGATATGCGCGATGGACGTAGATAACCTTAATGAATCTACAGGTGCATGATGTCAGGACCTCTAATCTGTAATGAATATAATAACCGAGATGCATCGTACGATAAGGGTGCGATTTCAGTCGCATGGTAAAAGGTAAATGCCCTCTGTCGCTACTAAAAGAAGGCTACGATACAGGGATGATATCAGTATTAATACCGTTATGTTCATTCAACAATCAAAGAGAATCTATGAAAAATGTATAGAAAATTAGAATATTTCAATTTGATAATACTGCTAAGAGTTGACGATCTTATGCCACGAGATTGATGCTCAAATATACAGTTGAAAATTAATTTTTTCATGCCCAAATCTTCAGTCAATGTATGACACACTTGCTGAGAAACCCAAACCTCAAGGAACAGTTATCGAATCAAGTACTCAAAATCTGTGGCATTGGAACACCGAAACAGTCCACTAAAATCCTTACCATAATATTTTACTCGTACTAGACGCACGTTTCGATAGCCAAGCTATAATCATCAGCAGTAAAATTGAATGAAAACATTAATTTAGTTTTACGGCTGATGATGATAGCTTGGTTATCGAAACGTGCATCCAATACGAGTAAAGTATTATGGTAAGGGTTTTTAGGGAACTGTTTCAAAAGTTATCGAGTACACACATAGGGATACCAGCTGCTGTTTGCCCACCCCAGCAATTCTTTTTTTAAATCCGGACGCTATGATATTTTAAAATTAATTTAAATTTTTCTTCAAAAATAAGTTTAGTAAGTAATATAAATATAGTACAAAGATAACATGAACTTGACTGCCTTAGAAAGCTACAGTTATAGCACTAAACAGTAAGCAAACGAAAAAGCATCGTCCCCATTCGGAGGTCCCTGGATATGTTAAAAATCCGGACATGTCCGAAGAAATCCGGACGCCTGGCAACCCCATATACGCATAACAAATAGTGACATTTATTAAAATTATTACTGGTTATACTATTAGGAAAGTTTTTAAGGAACAAGAGATGAACGTATGTTTCAGTTCGCGAAATACACTAAAAAACCTTCTTGGCAAACCAAAAGATAAACCGGATATGAGAGAAAGGTCGAGAATTTACAAAACTGCATGTGGTGATTGTGATAAAGCCTATATTGGTCAAACGAAACGATTGATAGGTACTAGATTCAATAAACACATCACGTGTTGCAGGTACGGGAAGGTAGAAGCGTAAGTGTAGTTCAACACAGAAACAATACCGGGCATAATATTAAATGAGAAAACCTGAAATTGATTAAAAACGTGATTTCGCCGTTTGAACCGGACGCCTATGAGACTATTTACATAATAATAAGCTAATAATAAGCTTTATTGCCCGACAGAAAAAATTACAATTACTGGACAAGTAATTAATTAAACAAATTACAAAATGAATACAAAAAGCAAGTAAGAGTAACAGGTTACAAAAAATTATTAAAGTAAAGAGCAGTGACTATCCTTATTTTGTGAAAAGTATAGTGAAAAATATTCCATTGTGAAGATATGAGATTAAAGTTTGTACAAGTCATATAAATAGGTGATTTTAAAAGAGCATTTGTTCGAGGAAACGGTAGATAAAACGTATTCGAATACCGGACACCAGAGCGTGGAATTATAAATTGTAATCTTTGAAGTAGTGCCGAGCAGTCAATGCAGCCATTACACAATTTCCAGAGAAACACCAAACCGGAGGATATGCGCCGAAAGTTAAGAGAGGGTAAATTAAATCGGGACAACAGTAACATATGATCAACGCCTCTGAGTGGGTACACTCCGTCTTGCCGGAACCAGAAGAGTTTAGCAAATTTGCGTTGGACCAATTCCAATTGGCGCTTATGCGTTGCATAAATAAACATGCAAACCTCATCAATAGAGAGAAGGGACCTCTACACTTTTCCTGTCTTTCCGATTTATTACGTGAGGCGGTCATTTGATTTATGATATGTGCTACAATAACTACAGACATCGATCCTTCCGTGTATTCCGCATATTTAGTTTCTAGTTTAATCGGTACGCGGCTGAAGATGAAGACCCACGTGCCTTCGAACCGGCTGTTCCGAGTTAATTAATAATTTGTTATTAGCATACTGTTGTTTAAGTTTAAACTAAAAGCAATAAATGTTTCTCCAATGTTAAGACTAACACTAGATAACCATGAAATTTTTAAAAGAATGTAGTCTTTCGAGAAACAATGCCGTTTAAAATACTGGGTTATTTTCAAATAGAATGTGTGACGTAGATTCAATATGTGCAAAGTATATTTCCAAGAATATCTACTCCTTCCTTTAAGTCAACCATGGTTGATTCGACTTGCTTTTGTTATTTCACGTACGTAAGTGAAGTACATATTCACATCGCAGACAGATTGAATAGATAGCCGCGGCAATTAATGAGTTGACAGGCGTAATAGTAATTGGTGTAATGAGCGTAACGCCGTCGTATCAGATGATAAACCATCGGAATGCGCCCGTGCTATGGTTGCGTGGGTGTCCAACGAGACGATGAATACGTAGGCGTATGATCATCAAAAGCGATCCACTCTTAACCTTGTTGTCTTGCCTACAAAAAGAAAAAAAATGAAGATCGAGTACGTATGTCAAGATATAGCAAGTGACGCGTTTGAGAACCGCTTAAGAGCACGCTTCTCTGATTTATTGCCAACACAGATTTACGTTTAATAGTTTTAATTGAGACTATTTTTCTTCAGGAACGATTTGCCGTGCCCTTATCTATTCCCGGCGTTAGTAGAGAGAATTTGGTTCGTTTCGATTTCGGACGCGATGGAAAGACGTCTAATCGTGTTTCAACGGTCATTAGCATACGCGTTGTACGTTTAGCGTCCGCTTGTTTAATCCTAATTCGGATATATGCGGCGTTAAAGATGATGCAACGATATTAATTTCGTTTTGATGTTGTGTGTAATCAGGTGTAAAGGTTACTTGATACAATTTCACGCGTTGTTTTTCTTCTTTTTTTTTGTGGACAACTAGAACTAAGAATTAGCGTGAATTATGCAAATCGTGAATGCGCATTTCATGAACTAAAATTATAAGCTCATTTCGATTAAAATTAAGAACATTAAGCTTGAAGTAAATGAGGAATGTTGATTGTAAACTTTTGCGGCTGCTTTGGAAAAAAAATTCCAAATTAATGATACCTTTTATCAACAAACCGAAGGGACGGCAATGGCTAACAGCTTATCCCCTTCTACGGCTAACCTCTTTATGGCTAAATTTGAAACCGACCTTGGTCCTAGTAGTCGCGCGGCTATTACATTTGGTCGCGTCCTGCTGTCACCACGTGATTTTTGAGAACGTTATCACTGAAGTTGTATTTTTGTTGTGTCTCACACAGAATAGAACAGCGGTATTTGGGGCAACGTTATGCCATTAAGTTTTGTGTCAAACTCGGGGAATGCGCGAGTATAACTTTTGAAAAGTTGAAGCAGACCTATAGGGAACATTGCTTATCAAGAGCACAAGTTTTACGCTGGCACAAATCATTTTTGGGTGGGCGAGAACTGGTGGAAGATGAACCTCGCTCAGAGAGGTCTTCAACTTCAAAAACCAATGAAAACATCGAACGTGTGAGGGCTCTTGTAAGGTCAGACCGTTCGTTTAACAATAAGGATGATGAGTGATCAGTTGGAATTGAACAGTTTCACCGTTCATCAAATTTTAACTGAAGAATTGCACATGCGAAAGGTCTGTGCCAAACTGGTGCCTAAAATTCTCACAATTGAGCAGAAGGACATTCGAAAAAACGTGTGCCTTGATCTTCTTGAAAGAATTGCCAAAGACCCCGATTTCTTCACTCGTGTATTCACAGGTGATGAAACCTGAATTTTTGAATACGACCCTGAGACAAAGCGACAAAACCAGGAGTGGCACACTGAGAATCCTCCCCGACCGAAGAAAGCTCGAATGAGCAAATCAAAGATCAAATCAATGCTGATTTGCTTCTTTGACAGTAGGGGTGCCGTTCACAAAGAATTTGTACCTCCAGGGCAAACTGTCAACCAAGTTTTTTACAAGGGTGTCCTTGAAAGACTCGGAAGAAGGGTGATTCGTGTGAGACCAGGCATTGCAGACAAGTGGATGCTCCATCATGATAACGCCCCATGTCACATGGCCATCTCCATCACGGAGTTTTTGACATCAAAAGGCATTCCTGTGGTTCCTCAGCTCCCCTATTCACCTGATCTTAGTCCTTGCGACTTTTTTATTTTCCCCAAACTAAAAAGTATCTTAAAAGGACGTAATTTTGGAACTTTGGGGAATATCCAAAAGAATGTGACGGACATGCTAAAGGCCATACCGGCTGAAGCCTTCCAGCGCTGCTACCAAGACTGGGAACAACGACTCCGCCGGTGTATAGCTGCCCAAAGGATCTACTTTGAAGGGGATAATATTGTTATTTGAAAAGAATAAATATTTTGGTAAATAAAAAATCTGTCCCATTAATTTTTTAACATACCTCGTATGTTTATATGTTACTAAATTCATTCTATTAAAATCTAATATCAACGAATTTTGATACAATACTGATTAGAATGAATTTAGTAACATATAAACATACGCTTTTCACGTTGGAACATCCCACTCCAGTATATTGGACAGACAAAAAGATCAATCAAAATTAGGTGCAAATAACATTTGGCTCATCTCAAATTCAGAAGGTTTGATAAATCTAGTGTTGCCCTACATATGCTTGAAAATAATCATAATGTTGATTATGTAAAGTTAATTGAGAACGTGAACAGCATTGTTCAATTAAATTGGGAATTTACAAAAACAAACATGACTTAATGAATTCAGATTTAGGACCTTTAAATTTTAGCCTTTTGTCTTTTATTATATCATATATAACTGAAGTTAATTACAAGAACTTTAAATTTAAAGTTGCATATATTAAAATTGCTTGTTTTAAGATTACATATTTCATATTTGCATAATTTACAATTATTGGGTTAGTTTTTCGCACAGTCTGTTGATTGATTTTGATTGATTGATTGATTTTCCTACCAAAGCAGGGCTGGTCTTTACATCCCTAACACTAAAGCTTAGTAGCTTATTGTATTATTCCTGCTTCGGTTTTGTTTTACTTGAACAGGTTAGGTCCCGCAATCAGGTTTAAGAGCCTATGTAGTAAATCTTTCTCCATTGGTAGTTCAATTGTGCTTCGCATAGCGAATCTGCGTTGAGCTAACGCTGCACATTCGAAAATAATATAAAGGGCTGTTTCCTCCTCCTCATTACAAAGTCTACATAAGGGCTCATCTTTGTAGATCCCCATCTTATGCAAGTGGCCTCTCAAACAGCCATGTCCTGTTAATAGACATGTTGCTGCCCTAAGCTGTATCTTGCTTAATTCAAGCAGGTCAGCAGTCAGATGTTGCGACGGTCTTCCCATCATCCGTGTGCTGTGCTTTTGTCCAGCTGCATGTTTCCAATTTAATTGGTGTTGTGTTATGATCCACTCATTAATTGCACCACACTGCACTCTTGGTAATACCTAGACCCGGTTCAGGGCCTATATAATTCATTTTTGAACCTTCCCTCGCTAGCTGGTCTGCAATTTCATTGCCCGCTATGCCCTTGTGCCCTGGCACCCACACCAGTGTGACCTTGTTGTGTTTAGACAGAGCCATTGAAGGTTATATGTCTCACCCTGTGGTCGCCGACGCAGACTCTCCCACGCGCAGGTTTGTATAGCATATATTTCTGTTTGAAATACCGTGGTGTATCGCCCAAGTGATACACATACTTTGTATCCCTGGTTTTCGTCATATACACCAACGCCAGAAGTAGTGCCCGTTTTGGACCCATCTGTGTACCAGACTAGGGTTTTCGGTTTTCTCCCCCCTGCAATTTTTCCAGGATTTACTCTAAGGTTCTCCTTTTTGCAACATACTTCTACCATTTTTAATGCTCTTTGCATTAGTTCTGAGGTTATGCTGGCGTTTCTCCCACTTGTGAGTATTACAATGTCATCAGCATATCCCTGTGTATAGTAGCCAGCATTGTTTAGCAAGATCAGATCACCTGCATCGTCTCACCTGCCAGTGCTGCCTCTACTTGTCTGCCATGGAGCATGGCTCCGACCCATCTACAAACAGTGTTGTCTACTCCATGGCTCGCATAGTCTGTTAGTCCAGTTTTACTGATGATAGCTTGGCTATCGAGGCGTATGTCAGAAGTATTGTGGTAAGAGTTTTAGTGAAGTGTTTTAGTGTTCCGGTGCCACAGAGTTAGAGTACTTAATTATATTGTAATGATTTAAAATTACGAAGAAATCTATATCGCTGTCGTAATTCATACAAACTGATAAGCACATTACATGACCTCAGCATGTAGCGGCGATTGTCAAAACGCTTGACAGATCAATTCAAATTCATTAAATTTACGAAACGCTAGTCATTTTAATGAGATATTCTTGTAGAACACGAATATAGATATACGGTTTTAAATCTAGACTAGAAGTAAACATAAATTATAGTTACACAATCTCCAAACAAGGGTATAATTCTCAATTATTACCTATCTAAATCTTATTTGGGTCAATTAGCAATTACTCAAGGCCGATAATAAGTTTAATTAGACTACAGATATTACCGTTGCGACGTTCGAGAGGCGATAAATCAAAAGCGTTTATAGTACGGTCTTAGCAATCGCCTAGGAACATGCATATTATACTAAAAATACTTTCTTTCGTCTGTACATAGGTTAATTGTAAATCCCACGAGCGTATCTATCGGAAGCAATGGAGCGCAAATCGCCTAGACTTAAAAGTGGCTATTAGTACTCGAATTTGACGTGTAACTTATTAACTTCGTATTTATAATTCTACACAGGAAGTAATAATCGGCGTGATTGAGCACGCTTCGAATGGATCTAATATGTATAGTTGTGAGCAAAAGTAGTTGGATATTTTTATGAGCCTGCATGGTTTGCAAATTATGTTATTTATGAATAGCGATTGCCCGATTGGTTTTGCGTTTTATCGAAAGAAAATTATATGAAAACATATGTTATGGTATAATCGTATTACCATTGATTGCAACGTTTGGTTTCCGAAGGATTTCAACAGTAATATGGATGTAATTAAAAGCCTTGGATATATGCATTAAATACCGCAAATATTCACATTATTAGCAAATGGTAAGGAAATAGGCGTGCTACTATCCTACAGGTTATAATTTCAAAATTTCGACGATGACAGATATTTTTTTCTAACTAGCGTGACATTTGGCTTATGTTATGTGTAGAGCAACGCAACTACGCTGAAAGCCAGTGGCGGAGCAATAAAAGTTTACACAAAATAAATTAAATGTGATACGTGCTCAAACACTTACCGTTTTAAGAGTCCTCCGTGAAATCACAAAGTGGATAATGTCTATTTAATATTTGTAACATTAGATATGTTTCCAAAGTTGTTTCGGCAAAGTGAGTGCGGCGTGAAGGAAAAGTGTTTTTATATGCCGAAAACGAACGTTCTACATCTAGTGCCAAAATCAGAGTCTTTATCTAAAATACTTTCAAACCTTTCTAAAACACAAACATTTCTTGCGTCTTCTATCGCGCATAGCTGTGCGTGAACATGTTGCACAATTTGCAAAGATTCCACTAATGACACCGAAGAATTTTGTAGTTTTTCTATCGCATTCGCTACTCCCACGTAATTGTTCTGAATAATTTCCAAATCTGTTTTTACCTGACTATCCTGAAATTTCAAGCAGCTTACCTTGACAGCCGCAGCTTCCTTTGGGTCGAATTCTAAAATGACGTTCTTTATATTCTCAAAATATTTAAGATAATAAAATGCAGCCTCTAACCATGTTCCCCAACGAGTAAGAATAGGTTGTGGTGGTTCAGGAATACCGGGGCATAGTCTATGAAATTCCCGAATACGTTTTGGGGATCTTACAAACACAGCTTTTGTATGTGCTATTAGAGCGCCTACCTCGAGATAACATTTTCTGATACTATCTGCTACGAGACTGAGAGTATGAATTTTACATGTAATATGCAACCACAATGTTTTTGAAGAGATCAACCTACAGCAAGCATGTTTGCGGCACCATCACTCATAAACATCAACAGTTGATTTGTTGAAAGTTCAAACTTTTCCAATGTATTTAACACCAACATTGAAATTACTTCGGCAGTGCATTGTTGTATTCGTCTGGAAGCTAGTAAAATTGAGGGTGACGGTCGATGTGGTTCCATTGTGCGTACCATTACATTAACCACAGAATGTTTTTTACGATCTGTTGTTTCGTCCACACATAACCACAGTTTTTTATCTTGCAACTCCGATTTAATTCTTTTCTCGACCAAAACGAGACGTATGCTTTCTTCCTTAGTAAATGAAATGGTAAATTACATGCAATAAACACATAAATTAAATTTAAATTTGTCATAATCTCGTGAGGAATTTTTTTTGAAACATGCCCTGCACTATTTACGTGCCGTAGACAATCACTTTTCGACCAACACATTAAATCTATTTTACACACTACACATTGAATTTTAGCGCCATCACACTTTAAATCAGGCATTCCTGCAATAAATTCTCTTATTGTGTCCAACTTTGGTCGTTTTCGCGACGTAGGAAACATTTTCAAAACAAACGTAGAACTACGATATAGTATACGACAGCGTAGATGCATACACAACAGATCGGTTTTCGAGTCGCAGTTATACTGACGTTTATACCGAATTGTTCCGGCCGTGTTTATTTTGTGTAAACTTTTATGCGTCCGCCACAGGCTTTCAGCGCAGTTTGCGTTGCTCTAGTTATGTGTAAACGTACCTGAATGCACGTGGCTGAATACCGCTAATCGTGGTGCTAACATTAAACTTATTTTAAACATTGCAATACTTGATGAGGCTTCAAATTGGGACTCACATATTGATAATGTGTGTAAAGAACTCTCAAAAACATGTTTCGCCTTATATCAGTTAAGAAGGTGTTGTAATGCAGATATCGTTAGAATCTTCTATTTTGCCGCCAATTTATACTCTAGAATGAGCTATGGAATCCTGTGGTGCAAGTAAAGTTAGTTTTCTTTTTTCAAAATATTGTGTAATTTGAAATGTAAAGAATCTTGTGAAGAACATTTTAAATTCAATAGTTTGCTAACATTTTATGATTTCTATTCAGCATGTGTCGCGTTTTGTTTGGAAATTTAGAACCAATTTCACATGCAGCGTTGTTCATGGGTATGATGTCAGAAAAACTGATTACTTGCTATCATCATCGCATAAAACAGCTGCATATTAAAAAGATCCATATTACGTGGGTTATAAGTAGAGCGGGCCAAGAGCGCCACGCGCCAGGTTCGCAATCAGGCTGCCGGGCGCATATATGTATGTAAACATAGGTAATTTAAATATGTAATTATTAGGACGAGGACCAAAACCACTGTCTATTACGTCGGGGAAGACGCGCAAATATACACCTGCAGTTTGGGTGTTCGTTGATAAATAGGGCGTTGTTCACAGTGGGCCACTACAAAAAAAAAAGTTCATTCATCGACGGCTACGAACTAACAGCGCGCTTATTCATTTACGGATGACGCGCTCTATTCATCAACAGATGACGAGTCTGCAGATGTTACGTTTGCAACACTTCGTGGCATACTAGAAACAAGCGTCGGTGTGCTCGCTTTAGTGATTATGTCTAACGTAACTATTAAAAATAAACGGCCATTACCTACGAAAGTTAATAAATTTCTTAGTGAATTTGTGGATTTACACTACAATGGGAGTACAATTTTACATAAAAACACCTCAGCGTGTACATATATATATATATATATATATATATATATATATATATATATATCCGCTCTAATTACTAAACATTATTATTGCGTCAGCTTTTATTTTTTACTCTTGTGTATTAATTTCGAAATATCACATATCTGCTGTGACTCACATATACGCTATTTACAATAAGCGGCCGTTGCGCCTGATTCCGATTCTGTTGGATGGCGCAATTTGGCCCGCTCTAGTTATAAGTTGTGTAATAGTTTACGAGCATCATTAAGAACATTTAGAAGCCAGAACGAATTCAAGATCGTAGTCAGGAGAGTGCTGCTTTATATCAGTTGCTATGCGTTTGATGACTTCTTTTAGTCAATGCTGCGCAACACATAAACAAATGCAAACTTTTAATTTTATATATATTTCATACGTTAAAGATTTTCAAACGAATATGGCTACCTCTTACATCAGACGTGGAAATTCCAACTGATCAAACCTCCTAGCAACCGTCACGCTTATATAAACCTCTCCGGAATGAATACTCCCCAGTCAGTGTGCAGTAACAGCCCTGAAGAAGTCCCATAAGAGTGTGGACGAAATGTCGGCAAAAGCTACGACAATAACGTGGTATCAACCCGGAAACCAAGATTACAGTGTTATTAACGACCGTAGAAGCCTACCTACCAGATTCATATGTTTCTTTTTATTACTGTTACATAATGTGTGTATTGCGTATGTTACACAATACAATTTTAATCATTTTTTTTTTATGTAAATTGACGTATTTCTAGAAAAAACAAAAACAAAGGAATTATTATTATTATCCATAGAAATGATTATTAAGTTAATTTACAAAATCGCAAGTACATTACCGAGGTGGTCTGGCAATATTGTCAATGTAATCTTACTTAAAAGATAATAATAATAATAATAATAATACTTTATTTTCTACAGGATGAACCCAAGTACAGAAAATGTTATAATTGTTTAATGTATGCAAATAAAAGAAAAGAAAAAAAAACAAATGAACGTATAAACGTGTAAAACAATGAAAAGGAAAAAAATAACTAAATAGATAACATATTCTTGGTACCACCTCTTCCGCTATTTCAGTTGCAGAGTATATCTGTTAAGGAATCAAAATTTATATCAGCACTGACAGAAATAGAGTTATAATTTGTACACATAATGTTTATGGGTGATTTTAGCATTATATTAGTTCTACTTGCTTGAACATAGAAGGTAGAGTGATTCCGCGATTCCAGACGGGGTATGTTGAAACTTATTTGATTAAGCAGCAAATGGCAATCAATTTGATTATTCAAGATGCCATAAAGAAATTTTATGACCTTCCTTCGTAGCTGTAGAGATACCATGTCGAAACGATTTAGCATAATTCCATAGTTATAGCCTCTCTCCGGATATATACCGTTTGATAGAAAAATCGAAAACTTCTAGTACCGCCTCTGAACATTCTCAATATTTCTTATGTGCGTTTGATAGATCGGGTACCATATTAATGCTCCATACTCTAGTTTGGATCGTATAAAGGCGTTATAAAAATCAAGCAACCCATATTCCTGAAGTCGCGACAATTTCTATATATAAAACCATACATGCGGTAAGCTGATGCAACCATGTTGTTGATGTGAGAGATCAATGTAAGTTTGCTATCAAAAAAAAGGTATAAATAATTTTTTTGACACCAGGTTCCTATGCTGTTGAGATCATTTTGAAATAAAGAACAATCACTTCTGCTGTTTATTCTATAGGAGATCTTTAAATCATCAGCAAATAGAATGTATTCACAACGCAAACAGTCGACGATGTTATTTATAAAATTCAGGAACAAAATGGGACCCAGATTAGATCCTTGGACGACGCCCGAGGTAGAGATGTAGGTATTAGAAGCGGCACCATGATACTCCACATAGTATTGTCTGTCTGTAAGGTAAGATTTAAAAAGGTTGCATAGACTCCGTGAAAATCCCATTTGCGCCAGTTTGGCCAAGAGAACGCAATGATCTATTTGATCGAAGGCTTTGTGAAAATCGGTATATATTACGTCCACCTAGATAAAGAGTTTATTGTTGTATACAGTGGATACAGCACCTATTACTTTAGTATCACTTCTGGAATCCTGCAAGGGTCTAATTTGACACCATTATTATTTCTGGCATTTATTGATGACAATGGAATTTCTAGATTGTTGAAATTTATTTTTTGTGGATGGTGTTAAGTTTTTTCTCTCATTGAAACTATACTAGACCAGCAGAACAATATAGATCTAATCGGGTACTCTGCAACACTGAAACAGAGAATTCAATTTTACTGCTGATGATGATAGCTTGGCTATCGAAACGTGCGTCCAGTACGAGTATTGTGGTAAGGGTTTTAGTGAACTGTTTCAATATAGATCTTGTTATAAAATGGAGCGTCGACAATAGGTTAAGTCGAAATACAATATTGTAGTGTTTACTCTAAAGAAGAAATGCAATTTGTTCAACCGTCATTGACCAAAAACCGTAAAAGATTTCGGTATTCTCTTTGATATGTCTTTTGTAACTCGTCTGGCATCTGTAACCTCCACGGCCGATAAAATGCTTGCAAAATTCCAAGAAATGCTCAACTGAATCAAATATGAATCACCAATCTAGCATGTAAGACGTTTAAATTACGGAGCATTAAAGAAACAAAGGCATTTCGCAAACATCCTAAATTATTTTTATTGCGCCAAAGTAAACCATGACGTATTCGAGACATCACAAATTTTCATTTGTTTTAAAGCAGGCTGAAAAGTTAAATATGATTATATATATAATATATTGAGCTGTGTTTCTCATGAGAGTTTTGGGAAAAATTTGAATCTTCTAAATTTTATTAAATTTCTGGGGTCGGGAGTATTCCTATATACTCTTTGGGTAATTCTCTTGTGAATTTTGAATTAAATAAGTTGAAAATAACGACTTTTAGAATTAAACATATAAACTAACCTTGAATTCATACGATGCTGCCACATAAACTGTTTATGTTGACCTTTACAGGAATCTGCCAGCTCTAACCTCGAACCTTTCCTTCTTTGTTTAATCGCACTAGCGATTGTTTACTTCCACAGCTAATTTTGATGATTTAAATCCAAATATAAGTTTTCTGTTGCATTTCGATGGAAAGGAAGTTATTTGTAAAAATAGCATAGAAGAATGCATGCAGTAACGCTATCAGTTGACAGAAATTAGGCGACTATATGACCTAAATTTTGACTGACAAGGTTTAATCGTGAAATTTTACTAACGATTTACTTAATAACGTTCGGACAAAGATTTAATTTACGAAATGATGTTTGAAATACCTCTGAATATTCCCTCTTGTCTGTTTTAGATGAATTTTACACTAATTTTGACGATTTACGAAATTAGGAGAATAAAAAGAGGAGTGGATTTGTCAGTGTTACACTACGATCGTCGTTATCTGGACTTATATTTTTAATATAATAAATTTTCCCTTTTACCCGCTAGAGGGACTTTCATCACAATCGGTTGGCTATCCTGAACACCCTAATCGTTCGAGATTGACAAAAAACTAATATCACATAAAATAAAGAGAGACTTTCTTTTGTAGAGGTATTTCGCCTTTACTCTAGCGTGATAGGAAGGACATATGAGGATGGTATGATAAATACCCGTGTTAAGGAAGACAACACAATTACTCTGGATTTAGTAAATTTATTTCTCGATGTAATCTCCTTGTAGCTCTATGCACTTAGTCCGGCGATGTTTTTTCAAGTCATTCAAATAATAGGATTTGTCAAACTTTGCAAAATAGGCTCCGTTTCAGCAATGACGTGAATCGATTACCGCCAAGCCATTTTGTCAAGTTTGGAAAAAGAAAGAAGTCACAGGGGCTAAAATCTAGTGAGTATGGTGGATGGAGCACCAATTCATATCGTAACTGGGCTAGTTTTGGTGTCGCAATTGCCGATGAGTGAGCCGGGGTGTTAAATTAACTACAATCGTGTATCACGCGCAATTCATATAACGCTTCATATGCATCACGGGTGATACACACCGCTGAAAACGCCTTACTATCTTCTATCTTTATTTTGATCGTTTTCTAATATCATTTTCGCAACGAGCGTCCTATAATTTTCCATTTATTTGAGATACTAGGTTTCAGATAGCGACTATTTACCACCATACCGCTAACTAAATTATGTTTTTTTCGAAATGTCATGTTTTGTTTCCCACTTATTGCGGTAAAGCAAAAAAATCGCCGGACACGCTATCATTAATCTACATATTAAACGAGCCAGAGTCCGCATTAGAATATAGAATAACGTAATTTACAAGCGGATCATGTAAAGTCGATAATTATGCAGAAATTACCGGTCAGATGATATCGGGCGCGTTGTGTCGTCGTAGTGTACACGCGCCCCGCTTGATTTATCGCTTAATTATTTTTAATCGCGTCCTATCGGAAGCGTTAAACGCATGTCAAACGCTCTCCGGCTCTAAATCCTATGCTTCTAAGGCGAGAAGAAATAACAATTACCGCTCTCTCGAATTCATTTACCACTAACCGATCGCTGCTACTAGCGTGGATTAATTGGAGTTTTCTTGTTCCACTTCTTGTAGTTGACCGGCGTTCGTGTTGAGAGACATCTTTTCGAATTATATTCTTCTTGCGCAATTAATGTAATTTCTTAGCTTATTAGAGTGTGTGTATTTCTTCGTTAAATGATAAAGTGTCGTTGTAAACGGGAATCTGTTACACTTATACAATTATAGTAGGAAGCAAGATACAATATCGTTTCTAGGTCATTAAAATTCATGACGACATCATTTTACTAGGTTTATATTGAGCTCCTAACAATTTTTTTCGATGTAGAAACAAATTTTGAGGTTATGGAATGTAAATGAAGAGAAATGCATACAAAGAAACATTACAGAAGTGCCGATTGCTGAATAATGATAATAATAATAGGAGTTTATTAACTGTATGTAAAGTTTCAAAGAATAATTCAATTAAGAAATTACAAAATCGCGTACAGTTAAAAAGACTAAGTCGTTCCCGCGCAATATGCAAAATGCGTTCTAGGCGTTCTTCCTATAGCCTAGTGAAGGAAAAGTAAAAGAAAAAAGAACTAAAAAGAAAACGAACACTAATAAATTACCTGGGCAAATATGCGGTAACAGCTAGAGGCGTGGCGAGCACATAAAAGATTACACATAAAATAGAAGGTAACAAATAAATTATAAAACGTGCTGAAACACTTACCGTTTTAAAAGTCTTCCGTGAAATCACAAACTGTGTAACATCTGTTAAATATTTGAATCATTAGATATGTTTCCGCAGCTGTTTCAGTCAAGTGAGTACGACGTGCGGAATAAATGTTTTTTAATGCCGAAAACGACCGTTCGACATCTAGCGATGTTATATTTGCATATTTAAAATAATCTTTGAAACAACTTAATGCATCTTCACACGCACCTTAACAAATTTGTCTTAATATAAGAAAATCGGAGTCTTTCTCTAAAACACTTTCAAATTTTCGTATTACACACCAATTTGTTTCGCCTTCTACAACGCGTAACTGTGCGTGAGCATCATTCACAATTTGAACAGAATCCACTAGCGACATCGAAACATTTTGTAATTTTTCTATTCCCTCCGCTAATCCGAAGTAATTGTGAATAGTTTGTAAATCTCTTTTAACCTTACTATCTTGAAATATTTCCTGGCTTTTCTTGATTGCTGCAGCTTCTGTCGGATTGAATTTTGAAACTACCTTCCTTACTTGATCAAAATATTTGTTGTAGTGAAACGCAGCCTGCAACCATGTTCCCCAACGTGTAACAATCGGCTGTGGTGGTTCAGATAAATCAGGACACAGTTTGTGAAATAGTCGGGTACGTTTCGGGGACTTTAGAAACACTGCCTTTGTACTAGCAATCAATGTATTTATTAGTGGAAAACATGTAGGAATCGGTTGTGCCGCAAGATTTAGAGTATGTGTTATTTAAGAGATTGGTCCAAAGAACGCATGTTTGCGGCACCATCACTCATAAACATTAAAAGTTGCATAGTTGAAACTTCAAATCTCATCGGCAGTACAATTTATAACCCTTTTGGAAGCAAGTAAGAAGGAGGATGACGGTCCATGTGGTTCCATTGTACGTACCATTACATTAACCACAGAATGTTTTTGACGATCTGTTGTTTCGCCCACACACAATCACAGTTTTTTATTTTTCAATTCCGGTTTCATTCTTTTTTCTATATGTTCACGAGCAAATGGCACTACATTTCGTATCGATGTCCGACTAAGTAATTTACAGTCCGCATATTTATTCCAGAAGAAGACAAATGCTTCTTTGTCTAGTAAACGAAACGATAGATTACATAAAATAAGAGTAACGCATAAATCAAATATGAATTTTTCTTTGTCACGTATACCACTTTTTGCAGAAGAATGCTGTTTGCTCTCGATGTGACGTTGACAATGGCTTCTGGACCAACAAAGGGAATTAACAAACTAGACATTAAATTTTAGCGCCATCAAAAATTAAATCCGGCATGTCCATATAAAGTTTTTAACTGTGTCTGCCATTGGTCGTTTTCACGACGTACCTAACTGCGACATTTTTAAAGCAAACATAAGCGTACAATTAGTGTACAATTAAGTCACAACAGCCTACATATACACAGGACTACTCGCATACAGCATCGATTTAGTACTGACGCTGTATACGCGTGAAATAAATAATCGCCGACACCGCACCACATATCTACTACACTGACTGTTACCACTGTTTACCCAGACTAATTATTCCTGATTGACTCCCCTCGTCGTGCATCGCACTTTTATAGCGGGCAAATTTTGCAACAGTACCTATGTATTTTAGCTGCCACAGACTTGCAAGACTTTCTAATGCGGTGCAACAGACGGACCTTAATGGTAACATAACTAATATTCTTGCCATCATCATAATTTGGCACAAATATTCTCTCACTTCAGCTGTTTTTCTTTCTACTTTTCAGTGGTTGGCAATAAAATAGCTCTGTTTGTTATCAGGACTAATGCAACTTTTCTACTAGCCGGTATGTCCGCTTGTTAATTTTTCCATTTTGATTTCGTGACTTTAACATTCATTTGTAAATTAGATAACTCATCTTGAACTCTATGAACGCAGCCTTTTTTAAATTTAATGTTAAAGACATTTCACACATACACATACGCATACATCTACGCCAGCCATTAATATCTCTTCAACGACCATGCAGCGCGCAAGCTGCCAGAAGACATTATCCCCGAGGTTACGTAACAATGCCTCGTACGGTGATAAAAAAGCGGGTAAACAAACACTTTAAGCAATTCCCATAAATCCGCACGGACGAACCCGCAACAGCAATATTCGTAGCATTGTACCTGCTTGTTATGTACGGACATTCGCGTTACAAGCGCTCAAACATAAATATTTTTTAGCGAGCGGCAATTGTTCATAAATCCACATCATTAAAAACTGTAACAGGAACATAAAACGCGACTGGTGTACGTGTAGGGACATAAAGATATACAGAAAGGAATTAGCGTGTACGTAAATAAATCAATAATAAAGACTCTGTAGTAAAGATCGTATTGTGCGAATATGGTATATAACATACAACCATTTTGGCGTTGCTAGAGAACATAATTTTGAATTTTCGAACAGAAATTATTCACTCCGTTTCAATATTTACGGATGGTAATGCTTTGTCTACTGCAAGGATTAATGGCGGATGTAGTATGTACATATATATACACATATGTCAATTTTTAAAAGTATTTCGATTTCTATAATTTTCTTTGGAATTTTCGACGTAATTAATTACTGAAAAAAAACATCCAAGGCGAGGAATCGAACCGCGGAAGCCAAATATATTAAGTATTTCGATTGTTGTTTAATGTTTTCTACAATGCTTAATACGAGGGTCACGCTATATATTTTGAAATACAAGAAAACTACAAGTCTTTTTACGGAAATGATTTTATTTATGTTCAAAATAATCTCCTCCTGCATCAATGCACTTTTGTAACCGAAGTTTCCACAACGTAAAAGCGTGAAACCAGTGATCTCTTGGAATGCTCTCAAAAAATAGATGAATTGCTTCATCTATCTCATCCTCCGTCGTGAAACGTCGACCACGTAAATATTTCTTTAGCTTGAAGAACAACCAGAAGCCACACATGGCCAAATCAGGCGAATAGGGTGAATGTTCAATGACTTTTACCTTATTTTCACGTAAAAATTCAACTGTCTGCTGTGTACTCTGTGACGATGCATTGCCGTGATGCAACATTAACCCGCGAATGTTGGCTGGTGCAACATTTTGTGGTGGACCAGTTTGCTGTGACTATACGTTGATTTTCCAGCTTCATTGCTTTTACTAATCCGGTACTACGGAAGAAAACTGCGTACATAACTTTCTTGACAGCCCTTTGCCTTTTGTCCATTGTTGGTGTTGGTGCATCTTCGTGGATCTACAGGCGGTTGTCCTGGTGGGTAGGAATATCGTAAAATGGGATGTAAGTTTCATCACCTGTTACTATTTTTGATAGAATGCGATGTCCACCATTATATAACATTTCCAATGTTTCCCGCGCGATTCTTACTCGCTCTGCTTTTTGGAAATCGGCAAGCGTGTGTGGCACCCAACGAGTAACAATTTTTTTCATCCGAAGATGAACATGTAAAATTGAATTTACTGTTGCGGATCCAACACCAAGAGTTGCCTCAATCACTTGATAGGTGCATCTTGGATCTTCGTGGATCATACGTCTCACACTCTCAATGTTTCCAACGGTAACTGAAGAACAGGGCCTACCGGTACGTTCCTCAACACCAAGCGATATCCGTCCCCTTTTAAATTCGCTATACCAGCGAAACACAGTTGCCCGTGAAGGACTTTGATCACCAAATGCGAGTTACAATCGTTCAAGACTTTGTTGTTCACTTAAACCGACCTTAAAATCGTAGTAAATCATTGCGCGTACATGTTCCCTTGACAAGTCCATGTTTCGATGACAAATCGTACCTACCACGTTTACTGTATGACAGCAGCGACTCAACTGACAGTTAGAGTTTACTACTTAAGGATGGTGGTATTTAGAAGTGCAGTGTTGCCAGCTCTAACTTCTCTACTTTTGTGGCATCTCAAAATATATAGCGTGTCCCTCGTAGTACGACTGCTACCCAAAAATTCCCCAAAATCTGAATCACGGGCCTGGATTGGTATTTTACAGGTGACACAAGAAAAAAGGAATTTGCTACGTTCTAGCGCCTTGAAATTGCAAAAGGAATTTAATAAAAAAAAAAAGAATCCAAAATAACAAAGGGATACAACAACTTTCCCCCATAAATTTAATAATTTAATAAATAGTGAATCCTTCATTCAGGGTACCAGCTCGCTCATCGGCGAGGGGGTGAGTCAACGCATTCACCAAGACAATTTAACTTTATGTAGGCGCCACCTGCTTGAAATAACCCTGTCAGGCGATCGGGGTAAACAGGAACCCGTGAGATAGTGATTATAAAACTATAAGGGGAAAAGGGGAAATTTGGAAACAAGTCAATATTTAATAAAGAAAAATATATGCGAGTAATAAAATTGCACCAGAGTACGACTCTGGTTAAAACTTATCAAAAGTCACAATAATAAAGCTAAGAAAATTACCGATCGCTATGGCCAACGCGCTACGGTTTACAAAATTCAAAATTTCAAACATCCTACAAGAAATTTTGACCTAAGATAGGTAAAAGCTTTCCGGTTTGAAACCGACCAAAGAATAAATCAGACAAGTAAAAAAAAAATTAACTTGCTTATAATATCCTGACGTTACATACGAGGTGTGGCAATTAAATAACCGAACTGGTGCTACAAAACATTTTATTGACTACCAATTACATTACAAAGTTTATCCCCTTCAATGTACTCTCCTTGCCGATCCCTACAACGCTCCATACGAATTTTCCACTGTCGAAAGCAGTGCTGGAAATCCGTTTCTGTCAGCTTGTTTTGCTTTCACCGCTTCCACACTGTCAAATCTTGTCCCCTTAAGCTTCGATTTTACCTCAGGAAATAAAAAAAAAGTCACAGGGGGCCAGATCGGGCAAGTACGGTGGGTGGTCCAACACGATGATGCCGGATTTCGCAAATAACGCCTTCACAGACAAGGCGAAATGGGCTGGCGCATTGTTTTGGTGGAGCATCCAGGATTTGCTCTTCCACAAATCGGGTCTTCGTCTTCTCACTCGTTCAGGAAATGTAGTTAGAACCTCGTGTTTCACAAGAAACGAGGTTAACTCGTTGCTAGATCTAAACACTCTGCATTTTTCCGACGCGACACTAGCGTAAGGCCTTGAACGGACGATTGCTACAGCAAGACTGAGCGACGTACAAGCGTGCCCATCGAGCTCAGAGTGGGGGAAGCACCCACCACAGGCACAGACATGTTCAAACCTGCCTGAAAATTATGCAAGCGATTTTTAATTATTCTGAACATTTCCAAGAAGTAAAATCTGTGATTTTACAATTCGACCCTGACGAAGCTACAACTATTAAGGAAAGCCAGAAAAGATTTCTGTATATTTCATCACAGTGAACAACCTTCACCGAGACAAATGTGGAAACACAGTTGATGGTGCAAGTTTTTCAACAATCTTATCCACACTGTTAACAAGTTAGGTTTATTTATTGTATTATTATTTATAGGCTACGGTATTAAGTACAACAGATTTTTGAAGAAACTACTTTGTTTAGTTTTTGCGGTTATTACATTACATATACAACAAATGCCGTTTTCAAACAAAAAAAGTAATAATGGCAATAAAAATTACCAAACATTTTTATAGCGTCAGTTTTTATTTTTTACACTGGGGTATTGATTTCAAAACATCACTTCTGTCGGCTGTGAATCACACATGCACTATTTATAATCCGACTAATCCGATTTTGTTACGAAGACTGATTGTGCCCGGCTTAAACACAACAGAAAACGTTGCTCTACCTGTAGGATTACTCTCAGAGGAAGTACAAGAATCTCAAAATAAAAACTGCAAAAGATATAAGTGCTCCCATTCTCGCAAAATAAGTCGCATAGTATCAAGCAAAGGCATTATTCATATGCTTTTGTTTTTTTTAACACCACAGAAAATGTCTTCTATGCGGATACTCAAGAACTGCTTCAAATCGACCAATTATTATATATTATATTACATTATATTGACAATTACAATCATTATAACTCCATTGAAATAATATATTGATTTCATATGCATTTCTATGAAATTTATCTTTTAGGTGTGATTACTGTTTAATTTTATAATATAAATGAATAATGGGCTATTATTTTTTTACGTAATATAGACGCCAGTTCTCGACTGAATTGTTTTTTATTCAAAACCCTAGCAAAAACCACCAATATTATTTCTATACGTAAATATGTGCAATATTTTAAATTCCTATTTAGCGGAATTTTTGTTTCCCACATCCATCCTACATAATCTAAAGCACGTAAAGTGTATAGAGATTTTCCCAAAGCTTTCTGTATTAGCTCCCACGCACGATATCGCTCACTCACATCATCTTCGCCGATGGAGCGAATATCGGTTGTCAAAAGTGAGGAGCAGGTAAGCGACGACTTCCCAATTCCACTCCTGCTGTTAGCCGTAGTACAGCGGCGTCCGATTCGTTTGAAACGGCTGAAATAATGGTTTCGTGGTCGTGTAGTTTACGTCACGGATCAACCTTATTGACCCCTTTCCCGCTTCATCTTCGAAACGCTCCTCCGCTTTGGAACGTTTCGTATTTAATGATGGGATATTATTAATAGTCGATGTTTTGTGGAGGATATGGACGTAATGATGGACCATATTATATTACATTCAGCACTCAACGTGTATAATAATAATAATAATAATAATATCTTTATTTCCAGAGAACAACAAACTATAACAAAATTAACAAATATTAGTACTTGCGAAATAACTGAAGTAATCATTCAACGAATAACAATTGATATTTAACAATAACTTTTTCACATTTCCTTGAAAAGTCTTAAAATTGGAAATACTCCTGTAGTTTATAGGCAATGAATTAAATAGTCTACATCCCATGAAACTTAAATATTTTTGGAAGCCTGCAGTACGATGACAGGCTGGTAGCAAGTAAAGTTCATTTCTTGTAAAATAATAATGTGAGACATTAGATTGAAATAGATGTCGATACCTATACACAAAGCAAAGAACTTCATATATGTATATGTTATAAAATGTCAGTATTCTACAAGATTTGAACGTGCTCTTACAAGAACTGCGCCAACTCAGATTAATCATCAATCTCACCGCGCGCTTTTGCAACAAGAACACCCGCTCGGATGAAGAACTCACACCCCAGTGCACCACACCATACGCCATCCTGGAGTAAAAGTTGGAATAGTAAAAGCTTTTTAAAATTGCATAGCTGCAAGACTTTCTGATATTAGAGATAGCATAGCACACCCGAGCTAACTCCCCGCAAAGTTCCTTAACATGAGCCGACCATCTCAAATTTTCATCAACATGAACTCCCAGGATCTTGGCTGATTTAATAAAGGTAGTGAAAGTAGTATCAAGGAGAAATCCTTGTACGTTAAATTTGACTTCGTTATGAAAGAGCATGAATTTACTTTTCTGTAGAATTAATAATTAATTTATTAATATTCATCCAGCTGAAAATTTGCATATAAACATTATTAATTTCAATAAAAAGGTCAGTTAAAGAATTGCAACTTATGAGAGCATTTATATCGTCAGCATAGAGAGTAAGATAGCTCTGAGATTTTAAGGAGGTTGGCAAATCATTAATATATATTAAAAAAAGGGTTGGTCCTAAGACAGATCCTTGTGGAACACCAACATCAAGTGTTGATGCGGTAGATCTAGCATCCTTGCAAACAACCTTTTGTTGGCGATCCGACAGGTAAGATTTAAACCATTTTAATGCTCGGCCATTAATACCATACCTATCTAATTTATACAGTAGAATTGAATGGTTAACGCAATCGAAAGCTTTGCAAAGATCAATCAGCATAGCTGCAGATGGAGAGCCGCGGTCGATGGATTTAGCTATTTGACTGACGTAGTTATACAAAGCTGTATTTGTAGATCTGTTTGAGAGGAATCCGTGTCGGTTGTCACAAAATAAATTGAACTTTTTAGTAATTTATTATATTTTTGTTCATGATTATTTCATAAATCTTAGAAAACGTAGATAGAATGCTAATTGGTCGATAATTTTCAACACTAGTAGCATCGCCTTTTTTAAAGACAGGTGTTATACAGGCAATTTTGAGGTGTGATGGAAAGATGCCTTTGTTAAAGGATAAATTAATCAAATAAGTCAGAGGTTGTACCAAAGACCTAGAACAATTCTTAATAACGCGAGAAGAGACTCCATCATCACCAGCACTATGAGATGAGTTTAGTTTAGTAATAGTATCGAATGCATCTGATTCATCAACGGGTGAACTGGAGAAAGAATGTAAATTATGCGGTACATTATTGTCAATAGAGCAAAAATCAATTGGAGTGTTACCATAGTTTGAGATGACGAGGTTTTGTGCCAAATTAGTAAAATGATCGTTAAAAGCATTACATAATGCTAAAGTATTGGGATATTTATCTGGTAATTTATGATCTGCGGAGTAATTCAATCTATTTTTATTAATTATTGACCAAATAGCCTTTGTTTTATTTTTTGCTTGTAGAATGTAATTATCGTTATTCTGAATTTGTTTTAAAGTAATAATTTCTTTGTAATATTTTTCATATCTTATATAAGCGCTTCTTAATGTTGGATATTTATTACTGATGTTCTTCAAAAGATGTTCATATGTATACGGACAATAATATTTTCACTTTTAGAATGGAAAGAATAGCTCATCACCTTCATTTGATGGAAGGTGTGCCAGCCAAAAACAGCTGTATACACGGAAGTCAATATAAAGCTCATGAAAGTGCTGCCCCATAAGTAACAATAAGTACAGTAACGTTGACGAAAAGCAAGAAAAATATATGGAAGGACACCGTATGTTTCCTTAGAATTTGGCCTGGATAGTTTAGTGATTAAAAACAACAGAAAACTGGAAATAGATATCTATAGAAAGGTAACAAACACCATGTAGATATATTATGACGGATTCTAATCTGTGGACCGTGGATAACACAAAATGTAGGTTCAAAAGAGCTTAAATACATAAAAAATGTAGCTATTTGCAATGACAAACAACACAGAGTATCGGCACACTCCTCACCACACAAAATATTAATTAATTCGGAACAGCTGTTTCAAAGGCTCGCTGGACCCTCATTTTCAACCGAGTTACCGAATAAATCTGAATGAAAAACTAAAAACATTTTCTTAATTCTACCATGCTTGTCTATCCCTCCTCTCGAGGAAAAAAAGAGGGGTATATATATATATCTAAACGTGTATGTATCTGTGTATATCTATTTACGAATACCTACTTTTCTATCGTTTAACTCTAACATGCTGAGTATATGTGAAACGGAAAAGGGTCTCTTGCCTCGTCTCGCCTTCGTAAAGTAGAGCGAGACAAAAGGAAGGTTCCTTCCCGCTAATTCTCTATCTACGCATTCTAAGAAAACTAAACAAATCAATACATATGTTACAAAACACGGCGACTCGGTCCTTGTCAAGTGTGGACTGAAAAGTTCTTTTACCTTAATAAATCAAACAGGCAAGAAGAATGAAGTGACGCATTGTCTTTGTTTAAAAGATTCGAGTGTGTCACTTGATGCTCCTGTTCGACCGAATCTATAGCATCTCATCCTATCGCTTGTTTTGTTTGTCCAATATAGGCTTTACCAGCAGGCAGGCTTATTTACAATGATTACTCTTCTATAGATGTCGACCGCATTCTTAAGAAAGTCCAACACAAGCACTATGTAAGATATTCCACGATTCCATATCTCTCACCAAAATTCCAAAAAGATGCTTTAGTTATTTCCAGGAAACTTTTAATAGGTCATCGTCGTGAATGGCTCTGTAGGTATAATGAATCTTACAAATAGGTAAAACACTGCTACCAAATTTGTCTTTTATGTCGTTTTGTTTCTGTCAAGCTCACTTTCGCGGTGTGTCTTTCCTCTCGATAGTTTTATTAGAAGATGAAGAGGCACTTGTCGACATAAATCAACTAGTTATAATGTCATGTTCGTTATATTTTTCTTTCTGTCGGATTTGTGATCACACTTTCGTAGCCATGACAGCATGATATGCAATTTCCGAAGGTTCTTCATTAATTTTATGTATTATTTTGGCTGTAATGCGATTATATTCACTGCTTTATATACACGAGTGTTATTTGACACTTAACATATGTTCAATAATTAGCACATGTCTAAAAACTTGTACAAACAAGAACCATCCGCAAGAAAACATATTTGTTTTCAATGTGCGATTAAAAAAATTATTCCCTGGAAATATAAATTTTCATTTAATAGATGTATCTTTAAATTTATTGCCAGTAGCATAAATTAATGACATACACTTTAACACTTACTGAAAGATCTTTCCATCGATACTGGAAACTTAATATATTCCAACAAAAATATTCCATTAATGCCAATGGTAATATACTATCCTAATGATTCCTAGGTTAGAAAAAGCTGTTTTTTTTCTATACACTTCTACAATTCACGCCTGTTAATATATTATAATAATGAGCTAGCTCGATAAATCAATATCAGATTGGAAAGTGAATACGAACGACATTTATCGGCACCTAGGCGTTGCTATAATTACAGGGCCGTACCCACCGACGCTTTTTGGACGTAATTTAGGCAAGTAAGAGTGGAAATAGTGCCCTAATTATACCCGCATCGAATCGTAGAGAGGAAATGTGGCAAGAACGAAGATGAATATCGAACGGTCAATCGGCTTCCAGAAATTATCATTCGGAATTGACTTTTAAATATGGGAAAGACGTATAGGAAACACTTCTAACGCGGTGAACGCGGTGGTAGTGGTTTTTTCGTTTCTTTTTTGCTTTTCTATAAGAGGAAATTTATTGGTAATGATAATGTTCAACTTAAAAAGTCGATTGGTTTCTTCGTAGCGGATGGATGATGGTAATTTCGAGAAAAAGAATCAACACGGTGTATAATTAGCGTTAGACTAATATCATAGATGATTTTTGAACAATCACTGTCTTTTTCCTTTGATGTCTATGATCTTTAGATTTATAGATTAAATCACTTAGTTCTAAAGCTGATATTAAATGCCCACTTTATAATCTTTAGTTTTCACTTTCTACTTTAAGAATTGCTTCGTAACAAAACTCTGAGTCGAAGGATCTGTATACATACCGTACCTGCTAGTATGCTCACCATTGGGTGAAATGATAAGACATTTAGACAATTAGTCAATTTTAAGAATGGGACCTCCTTATCTTCCAATTTAAAGAATCGGCATCGTAAATTATTTTTTCAATTTGTATTTGAAAATGAACATTTTCAAATAACTAATAGGATAAGGAATAGCTTAGTAGCAGTGGAACTTTGGTGGTCATACCTTTACTCTAACCTTAAGCATACCAATATGCTGCGGCATATTTTGCAAAGGGGAGGGTATTGCCACGGAAAGTTCCATTGGTAAACAATGTATATCATCATCTAGATCAGGGGTCCCCAAACTTTCCAGCCTTCGGGCCATACTGATTACTCCATTAAGTTCCAAGGGCCAAAACCGTTTTAATTTTCCTGCCATTATCTATAATTTCTAGAGTAGTCGCCGAGTACGCGCCCTGAGCGAGCATACGCTTGCTAAATTTGCTAGTTCAGTTACTATCGTGTATTGTTGCGACCGTGACACTTGACGACATCTGGCGGTCAAAAATGGAAATAGGTAATGGTAGAACCCTCTATCGTTAATAGATGGCGCTAGTAGTACTTTCGATAGTGCAGTTGGTTCGAGAAAGTTCTGGTATATTCCACTCACTTCGAGATGGCAGTAATTGGAGTATAAATAGGCTAGCGGCGCGACCGCGAGCCAGCCTGCATAGGGAAGGCGAAGGAAGCGAAACTGTCTGTTGTGAAATAAAGTAGTGCGTTAAGTAGTGTTGTAAATAATGTAGTGCGTGATTTGACTTGCTGTTTTTGTGTGTGATTTACTAATATGGAGAAGAAGCGAAAAATAGACAGTGAATGCAGAACATTCAAAGATCAATGGAAGTATCAATATTTCGTGATTGAGTCCAGTAATAAGGCGCTATGTTTGATTTGCAATGAAACCATAGCCGTTCTTAAAGAATATAACATTAAACGTCATTATGAAACGAAACATTTTCAAAAGCGCAGCAATCTTTGTTAATGAAAGTCAACACTGAACAAGAGGCTGCAACTTGTGCCAGCTTTCGCTTGGTTCTTGAAATTGCAAAACGTAGAAAACCATTCACTGATGGAGAAATGATCAAAGAACGTGTAATTGCAGTAGCCGAAGAAATGTGCCCCGAAAAGGTAAATTTACTTAAAACTGTCAGTTTGTCAGCAAACACCGTGGCTCGGAGGGTACAAGACATCGCAGAAAATATATCATCTCAACTGTTTGACAAAAATTGACATATTGAGTGGTTTTCTTTTGCCTTGGATGAGTCAACGGATGTGTCAGATACTGCTCAGGTTTTGATTTTTATTCGAGGAGTAGATAAAAGCTATGAAGTGTATGAAGAACTTCTTGATATTGATAGTATTCACGACACCACTACTGGGGAAGATATTTTTAAGGGAGTTGAAAATGCCATTAATAAAAAGAACTTTCGATGGAAAAACTTGAAATCTATTACAACTGATGGAGGCAAATACATGTGTGGTGAAAATAAAGGAGTGGTTGCACTTGTGTCAAAGGCTGTAGAAAATGATGGTAGTTCAAAACCATTAGCCTTACGTTGTATCATTCATCAACAGTCCTTGTGCGGAAAATGTTTGGATATGTCTGAAGTTGTAAAACCAGTCATATCAGTTGTTAATTTCATCAGATCCACTGGGCTAAATCACCGACAATTCCGCGAGTTTATTGAATTGATTGGACAAAATGACTTACCATATCATACTGCCGTACGCTGGCTTAGTTGCGGAAAAGTCCTTCGGCGCTTTTTTGAACTTCGAGCAGAGATCGAAATTTTAGCGAATGGCTGTGGAAGTTAGCAATCTATGTCGATTTGACAAAACATATGAACGAACTGAATTTGAGATTGCAAGGAGAAAACCAGCTTCTCCCTGATTTATACACTAATATCAAATCGTTCCGGCAGAAAATAATACTGTTTCAATCACAATTACGTAAAAAATGTTTCACACATTTTAAAACATGTGAAATATTCAGCCACACTACTGAATCTGAGTTTCCCGTCGATTTTGCGATCGAAGCTTCGAATGCTTTGAAGATAAATTTTGGTACTCGTTTCTCAGAATTTGATGTCATTGGGAATGAAATTAAGATTTATCAAAATCCTTTTGATACTGACATTGACACCCTAGCCCCAGAACTTCAAATGGAAATTATTGATTTACAGTGCAGTGATATAATTAAGAACAAATATGAAAACTCATCTTTGTTGGAATTTTATAAGAGTCTTCCACTGCAACAATTTGCTAATTTGCATAAATTTGCTCGTGGGCTGTTTTCTGTTTTTGGTACTGCTTGTGTGAGGAAACATTCTCCAAGATGAAGTACACAAAGAATGTTTACAGATCTCAGTTAACCGATGAGCATTTTAAATCTTATTTAATAATTGGTACAAGTAAAATTGGTCCACAACTACAAACTATTGTCAGTGGAAAATCACAATTACATAAATCTCATTAGTATTTTTTACAAGTGGACATTATAAACTGTTAGTGGGATTCATTTCAATTATTTGTTAGTTATTATGCTTAAGTTAAACTTTCTGCGTATTATACTTGTCATCAAGCTATATCTAGCAAGTAAATAAAACCGAGTTATTATTATTCTGTGTTTTTTTATCCAACTTATCACAGCAACAATAACAACAATCAGCCATTAGCTGTCGCGGGCCGGATTGATCACACTGGCGGGCCGGATTTGGCCCGTGGTCCGTAGCTTGGAGACCACTGATCTAGATCATCGGCCGATGCGCCGGATGTCAGATAGACGCTGAGACAGCATGCGATGTCTTCTGGCGTATAGATCGATGAGCTAGAGAGTTGTAATTAGATTTAAGCGAGATTAGATATAGAGAAACAAGTGTGTAGGGACTAGACAAATATAGTGAAGTAAAACGTGTATAGGAGTACCTTTTGTAAGAGCTATCCCCCAAACCCATGCAACTTCTACGGATTTGGTCCGACATTCCATTGAAACCGGAAATAATGTAGCTGTACAATCTAGATCTTATAGAGTTAGTTTCAAGGAAAGACAGATTATTAAAGAACAGTTTGAAGAAATACTGGAACACGGTATTATTCATCCATCCGATAGCAAGTATGCGTGTCCTGTAGTTTTAGTGCAAAAACCTGATAATACGTTTGGATTTTGCGTCGGTTATCGTTATACGCTTTTGGAATTGACATTTTACGGTTTGGCAACGAGCTCTTGAGATCAGTCTGGCGTCACAAGAAACAATTTGACGCTCTTTCCTAGCCAACTTTGTGTAACAACAAAAATAGATTACCAAAACCTCTATTGCTGTATATCGTCATATTTCTTAAGTTAAAGTCTAACATACGTGGTATCGTTGGATTCGCCTTTCGATTGCCTTTCCAAAAACGCAAGAATATACAGGGTGCTCTATTTAAAATAAGAAAGTTGAATTGCAATTGAACTGGCGATAACGGCGAAAGTTTGTAATAATAATAATAATAATAATTTATTTTTTGTAATCAAACCATTACAGAAAAAGTCAATTTGTTGTTTTTTTTTACATGCAAATGAATTGCAATTGTCAACGTGTATAAATAAAAATGAATAATAAAAGTATAAATAAAATCTAAAAGTTACAGAAAAGGATGTATAAAACAGACAATGTAATAAATAAAAGACAAATAAAACATAAAAAAAATACTATGACTAGAACTCCTCGATACTGTAGCACTCTCTCTCCAGCAGCATTTTCTTCACTTCTCTTTTAAAATTGGTAAAAGGAAGATCTTTCCATTCTTCTGGTAATTTATTGTATAATTTAATTCCCCAATAATCAAGCGCTTTTTATGAGCTTGTAAGACGGTGGTACGGAACTCTCATTTCGTGACGAGAACGTGTAGAATATGTATGATGACTTCCATTAAGGGGAAATGCTGCTTTATTCTGTTGAACAAAAGTAACTGCTGCAATAATGAACACAGATGGTAGGGTGAGTATTCTTTCTTTTGCAAAGTGTCTTTTGCAGCTCTCTGTGTATTGTAGGTTACATAGGAATCGTATAGCACGTTTTTGTAGGACAAAGATTCTGTGAACCTCAACCGATGTGCCCCAGAAGAGTATCCCATAACAGAGAAGAGAGTGAAAGTTTGCAAAGTATGCGGTTTTTGCTGCTCCATGTGTTGCAATATGCTTTAATCTCCTTATAGCATAAAAGCCGACGACAGTCTCTTTGCAAGTTCTTCTATGTGTCGATGCCAGTTCAGGTTTGTATCCACAACAACACTAAGGAAATTAATTGCCGATTTTGTGCAAGTGTTTGTGGTACAGAATAAGAGATTTTGCGTCTTGTTACTGTTGATTTTTAATTTATTTGCAGAAAACCAATTTTCGGCATCGGCGATTACTTTGTTAGATCTCTTGCGCAACGAATCGATATGGTCATCATGCAGCAGTAGAGAAGTATCGTCCGCATACATACATATCTCTGCCCCATCCACGCTACTTGGAAAATCATTGATATAAATGATAAATAAAAGGGGGCCGAGAATGGAACCTTGTGGAACCCCGCACTTGATCTGCATTGGTGGAGAAAGCTGGCCTTTCCACTCCGTTAACTGAATCCTGTTCTCGAGGTAAGATCGTAGTAAGTTTAAGGGTGTTCCTCTTACCCCGCAGTACTCCAGTTTATTCAATGTAATACTGTGACTGACAGAGTCAAATGCTTTCGTGAGATCCAACATGCTAATTTCTGTGTATCGGTGGTCATCAAACGCCTGGTAGATACTTTGGATCATGCCCATTGTACCTGTTGTTGTTGATCGTCCTTTTCTGTACCCATGTTGCTTGGAGGTTAGATACTTCTGGGTTTCTAGATACATAACAAGCCTCGACGCTATTGCCTCTTCGAATATTTTCGATATGACTGGCAGAACACTTATGGGTCGATAGTTTTCGCAACTGTGTTTGTTATCCTTCTTATGTATAGGAACGATTTTGCCGATCTTTAACAAGCTAGGAAATACACCTTCCTCTATGCATTTGTTAAATATAATTGCTAACGGACTTGATATTTCTTTGTGTACTTCTTTTAATATACTTGTTAAGATACTATATATATCTTTTGTCTGTTTATTTTTTAAATTCGTTGTGATCCGTAGATTATTGTATCAATAAATAAAAATACCAGAGAAATGATATTTAGAAGAGTAAAGTACGTATATATAAATATTTCAGTTATCAACTTACATTTAACGAGTTCACAGTTTAGAGAATGCATCGATATTTTTTAAAATATTTCGTCATAACCGTATAGAAGCTAAGTTGTGGAGTATCGTTAAGTGTTTTGTGTTGATACATCGTTATTGCAAAGGTAAAATTGTTATTCTATCTCTCTCTTAATAATTAATTGTTTGGAATTTGAAAAAAATTGAAATATTTGGGGTTTTTTTGTAGAAAATGCCCGAGAAAGATTTAACAAGTGAACAAAAAGCCGCTATACAAGATCTTCTACAATCAAACAAACATTCACAACGAGAAATGGCAAAATCACAGAAAGTATCTCCTTCTTTTGTATCGCGTTTAGTTAGAAACTTAAACGAAGGAGCTAGCACATCGACACAAAGACGGGCAAAGTGCGGTCGGAAAAGAAAAACCTCGCAGAGATCTGACCGTGAAATTGTTCATCAGGCTTTGAGCAATAGATTTGCTACAATTAAAATGATTCAAAAAAATTTACAAGAGAGAGGAATAGAGATTTCGAGCAGAACTGTCAGGCGCCGATTGTGCGAAAATCGCATAATGGGCCGAAGACCTGTAAAAAAGCCGCGTTTAACACAAAAAATTAAATCTGCTCGTCTCAACTTTGCAAGAGAATATCGACATTTCATAGACGAGAATTGGAAAAAGGTGAATAACTTAACAACATGATTTTGACTGAATTAATGTTTGCATTATTTAATAGGTTTTCTTTAGTGACGAGTGCTCGCTCTGTGTGTTAATGCAGCAAGCACAATTTGTTCGTAGAAGACCTGGCGAACGTCTTACAGAGTCCACGGTTCTTTGAACTGTAAAACACCCTCCGCAGGTAATGATTTGTGGAGTGATTAGTGGAGACAGACCTGGCCCTTTGTATTTTGTAGAAGGTACAATGCGACGAGAGCAGTACATAAATGTGTTAAAAAACACTTTATTACCGTATTCTAAGCCAGGACGTCGCATACCGACAGGGCGTATATTTATGCAAGATAATGCTCCTTGCCATGTGGCTAAAAAGGTTAAGAAATTCTTTGAAGACAATCACGTACGTCTTTTACGTTGGCCCGGAAATTCACCGGACCCCCAATCCCATCGAGAACGTATGGAATCGACTAAAAAGTAAGGTATATGAAACAGAAAATCCTACAAAGGAAATATTAATGAAGAATATAAAGGATGTATGGGAGAACGATGAAGATATAGAAGAGACAATCATATCTTGTATTGAAAGTATGCCCCGAAGAATTAAGGGTGTTATTAAAAAACATGGGTTATGGACTAAATATTAATTACTTATTTCATATTTACATATGTTACATATTTTTACAATGTATTTTATAAATAAAGATATAATACATGTATAGTTTATATTTTATTATGAAGAAACTACAAAATATTGAATATTTCAAGTAATTTGGCCAGGGACTGTATATGTCATTTCTATATAGGTTTAACAGCATTGGATCCAATATAGTTCCTTGAAAAATGCCATTAAGGACAGGTAGCCAATTGGATCTAACTCTTTTAAGGGATTCTTCCTGCTTATACAGTGTCCGGACATATTTTTTTTCCTCTGAATCTATCTAACTGGTCTATTTAACTTATTCAGCTATATAGAATGTTCCAAGAAGTCGAAGGCCTTATTAAAATCACAAAAGATTGTTAACGGAGACTATCTTTTATCAAGTTGTTCTAGTAAAGTATCGTAGAATGACCATAACATTCTTATTCTGTAACAATAGCCTACAAGTAACAGATACTTAACAATTAAACAATCTTGACGATAATCTTAGCAAACAGATGTTAACCAACATCTACAATTAGTCGATACCAGACTTCTCTCTACGTAATTGGCGTAAAAAATCAAAATTTAGCTGCTCAAACAGCAATTAGTGGCGATGTAAATGTACCACCTGCATACTAATAGGTATTAGGCATTTCTAAACTCTCTACGGCTACGGCTTTCAATGACAACATCTGTTAAACAAATGGACAGATCGAAAACAGTATTATTATGCAAAATATTAACGCTAAAGTATACGACTTGAACAGGCGGTATTGCTTTCTAAGCTTCAATACACCATCGCTCACCTGTTACAATGTCGGATAAGCTCCTTTGTGCTAGCCGTTCATTGTTACATACGTCTTAGAAGCGAATAGTAGGAGAGAATATCGACGGGCAAGTGAACAACATGCACATAAGGTACTTACTACATAGTAAGCACTTTAGCGCTAAACCGGGTACCTAGAAGTTGTTAATATAAATCTCGGATAATATTAGTGTCAATTCGAAGATTAAACAGCGTTACCGGGCCGTATTTCATACGCTGCGATGCGCCCACAATCTGCTTCCATCTCTCGCATTAGGCGGTTCTTGTTATTTGCCGGTATTAATAGTGCTTCGGTATAGTTTATTAGCATGCTGTTAGAAAATAATAGTTTCTGTATTGCGGAATAAAATAAAACTCATGCTTAAAAGGAAAGAAAAAAATGAGTAACATCTTTATATCACTTAATATCTGATATACAGGGTGAGTCGGAAGTCAGGAGTGTGTTATAAGAGGGCGAATCAAATATTAACCGGGCTTTTCTTTTTAACGCGCCCTAGATGAAGTGAGTAACGTGACGTGTTCGTGCGCAATTGGTTACAGACGCGACCACATTCATTCTTTGATGACGGAATTAAAAAACTTCCGATTCGGTGGGAAACATGTGAATAAAAGAGGAGATTATGTAGAAAAACAGGGTGTATTTAAAATTTTATTTACTGTACCAATAAATGTTCTAAAATAAAAATCCGGTTAATATTTGATTCGCCCTCCTACATGTGAAAATAATGTAGGAGGCTTTTAATATACCTTAATACTACTCTAGGATCTTTTTCCTTCAGTTGAGTAAATGTAAGGAATTAACGACAGATTTGACCTTCAGTTTTTCCTAGTTTAAATAAAGGATACTTTAAGGCTACGTCAGTTATCAAAAATCCTGTCAGTAATCTAACGTCCCCTTTGCTGAACAATAGCTCCCTTTTTGCTGTCTTTAGCGAGCCTTATCTGAGCGCTTTCGCCTGTTTTTCTCATGGAACACTTTCCCAGTACGAGGCCTTTTGATTGTTCTTCCATATCTTTATTACTTGTTTTATGTGGCTTTTTTGGAAAGGGGTTAGAACCAATCAAAGGCATATTCGCTGCTTCTTTGGCCAGCTTATCTGCCTTTTCATTTCCTTCGATCCCTTGGTTGCTTGGGGCCCACCGCAAAGACGTGGTTATTGTGTTCCAATTGCCTTCAATTGTGTACATATTCGTGTACCAGACCAGATTCGTATAGCTTTTAGACTGTCGCTGAATATAGTTATAGTTGTCTCTTTCTAGAGGTTCTTTATGGTGCACAGATTTAATGCAGACTTCTCTGCTTGAAGTATGTTGGTGTGGAGTCCTGTTTAGATGGTACTTAGAACCACTATTGCATATACCTGTCCCGACCCCTTCTATTCTCGAGCCGTGCGCCTCTTTTGCATTGAGGCTCACCGGATGTCCACTCAGTTCGCCTTTTAATGATCGCCTTATAAGGCTGATAAAAATTGTATTGCAACTCCCCCATTGCCGGTCCCAAGCCCGGATGAGCAAGGAGGAAGGTGAATGGTTAATGGAAGGGTCTTGGTAGCAGTAGTCATGCCGCGTGAATGCTGTCATTAAATCCCAAGCAATGCCCAGGTTGACATACGTCGATGACACTAGCAAATCTTACCCGTGATGGGATGGGTGAATGCAAGTTTCCAGCGCCTTAAATCTGGACTCCCTTGGCTAATGTATGGTAATCCTAACAGAAGAGTTCCTAGCCCTCCAGGTTGGGGGTTGGGGCGATGGGCCTGCACCTCATCACTCGGAAAAATTATTAATATGCTAAATATCATAATCACAAGCCTCGGAACTAGACGGAAAACTTACGATGACGAGCCAAGCCACGAAAAAGGATAACGATTTGTGGTGCATGGAATGTTTAGGGTCTATCTTGTGAGGTAAACGAAGTATCAAATGAATTAAATCATCAAACAGTGGACATAGCAGTTTTGATCGGAACGAAGAAAAAGGGGTAACTATGTGAAAGTTGAGGTAACTATGACCATTTTTACAGTGGAGTACCAAAAGAAGAGAAAGCCAAAAAGGGAATATCAATAGCCATCCACAAATGATACAGAAATTTAATAACAACATGGGAACCAGTCAATGAGAGAATTATAAAAATGAACATGACAGTGCAGGGATACAAACTGACTATATTAAGAGTATACAAAACAGTAAATAGCAAAGACCGACTTCTTAAACAGGTTAATCTTGAAATAGGGAAAATTGGAGCATCGAGAGAAATAATCCTGCTCGAAGATTTCAACAGTAGAGTGGGGATAAAAGTAAACAACAGCGTATTTGGTAGATTTGGGGAAGATGTAATTAACGACAACGGAAATCGATTAATCCAAGTATGTGAACAAAATAAATTAAAAATCCTAAATGGATATTTTCAACACCAAGACAGAAGCAACAAGAGATCGGGAAAGCGTTATAGATTACATAATCACAAAACAGAAAACCCGCTTAAATTTTATAGACGTGAGAGTATATAGTGGAGCTTCATGTGGAAGTGACCACTACTTCCTGAATTCGAAGATAACCGCAGCAATTAGAAGCAGCAGGCAACATTCAGAAAAAAAACTCAGAAAATGAAATACTAGAGAAGCAAACGGAAACATGATGCAATTTGAGCAATCTACAGCAGGAAAGTACCATAATGCTATACAAAAACCTATTAAACAACAAACTGCAAAGAGAAGTGCTTGAAGATATAGAAGAAGAATACGAACACATAAAGAATTTTATACTCTCATCCGCCACAGATGCGATAGGTCATCTCGATAAAACAAGAAAACAATAGAAAACCTACTGGTGGGATGAAGAAATTGAGCAGGAGATAGAAGAAAAAAGGAAACGATCCCAAACATACTTAAGCTGAAAGAACATAAATGATAGACAAATATACAAACAAGTACAGGCAAGGGTACGTAAAACGATCAAAGGAAAAGAAGTATGAGAAATGGGAAATAACATGCTCTAAATTGAATATGAGTATGGGAGGTAGGAAAAGCACGGAAAGCTGGAGACTCAAAAACATGAGATAGGAATCTGGTAGACACCAGGGGCTTCCAGATGATTGCGGTCTTTGATGGGGGGTCTGAGAGCTTGAAATTGGGTTTGAAGATGGTTTTTGTGTTGTTCCTGAAGAGAATTTAGAAGAGAATTTATGAAGAGAAATTAGGGTTAGATGAGGGGAGCTGCTATGGAGAAGGGTTGGTGTAGCGGTTAATGGTAGTTTGAATATCTTTCACTCATATTCACACAAAAAAGCGAATTTTGCTTCTTTACTCCTACAATCTTCACAGTTGGTTAAAAATTCATATCTGCGGACAAATCAACACATATACATTAGGAATGGCTTTTATTTAAAAAATATATTCTCTCTACTAACAATGGTAGATTCCATGATGCTTCTCGCAGGAACGCATCCGTATATAAATTTACTTTATCTCAAAAATCGCTCGACTCACCTACTTCAAATGGTTCTGTATCAAGATCTTTCAAAAAATTTACATCTACTTTAAATGATTGTGCATCAGGATCTTTCCAAGAGTTATCTTCATTAACATTGACGTTAGTCGACACACTCCCTTTATTCTTATGATAACATTCACAGGTTTCTCTTCCGTCACCATATCTGTTGTCCATGGTTACCACTTTTAATACCAACATCTATTCACTACTGCAAGCCTTTTGTACACAATCATCAACCTTGAGATACGGTTCTGGTTTGGAGGAGTGATACATCCTCTGACCTTCACACCACCCAACTAATTGTGTAGTCTTTACATTGTGGAACTTCCTCATTAACTTTGACCTAGCTTAAGTCTTGATCCTGGCGGTGATCCTCGACCTCAGGGTTGGCTTTGACCTTGAAGATGGTCTTGATCTTAACCTGGGCGTTGGCCTTGACCTTGGAGTTGGCCTTGACCGGTTTCAACCGATTCTGGAACGTCCTCGTTGAGCTTGACCAATAGATATGCATGGTCAAGGTCAATGAGGAGGCCCCAGAATCGGCCGAAACACTCTATTAGCTACGACAACGGTGCGGTTCCAACCCGGAAACCAAGAGTATAGTATTATTGACAAACGCGGAAGCCTACGAAACGATATCATGAATTTTATTAATCACATCGTCCGTAGTCATCTCTCCTCATGAAAGACGGATGTTCGGTGACGCTTAAATTCACTAAAATAGTTACCGAAGATGCATGGTCCTTATAAACTGTATCCAACTTCTTTTTGAGATTTCTGCACACATTTTACCATTCAAAAACGAATCGAATCCCTGACAGTAGCTTTCAAAACAACACTGCTCGATGAATCTCGATGAAATTTTGACAGACGTCCACTAAAGAATAATACTCTGTCGGTAATGCAAATTTTGATAATAATAATAATAATAATAACTGCTATTTATTTCATAGATGTAAAAAACATGAAATACGTCAGGGAGCATGGATACATACATTGTTTACATACATTATGTTATTTCTTCTTGAAAAAAGTCCCTTATATCGTATAAACATTTTTTGATTAAATATAATTTCAAATTATACTTAAACGTCTTTAAGTTTTGAGTTTTATAGTACTAAGGAAGGTGATTGTATATGTTTAAAGTTTGGGTAACCGCACCTTTGTACACTGTCGCTAAACCTGTTTGCGGAATTCGAAGACTTCCTTTTAAACACTCGCGGGTGCTGTATCCGTGATTAGTCTCGTATGATCTTATTAAGTCATTGTAGTGTTTTTAGCAAAACATGCGCATTCATATATATATAAATACTAGGCAAGGTAAGTATGTGGAATGTTTTGAAAATTCCTGTGCATGTTTCTCTTTTCTTCAGATGGAACATGCTTCTTAAACACGATTTTTGAAGAGTAAAAATGCGTTTGACGTCTACAGAATTCCCCCAAAGTACGATTCCGTACGTTAACCTTGAACCAACGTAAGCATGATACGCTGCCAAGGCCGCTTCAATATGGATCTCAGAAGAGATCACCCTAAGAGCGTATATCACTCCAGCAATCTTTTTGGTAAGTACATTGACATGTTCTTTCCAGTTTTGTGTGCTGTCCAATTGTAAGCCTAAAAACTTTACGTGCGATACAGATGCAACTTGTGCATTCTCATATTTTAGTGTTGTTTTCAGATTCTCTAAGCCCAAATTTCAATATATTTGTTTTTTCTATATTTAATTTGAGGTTATTAGCACTAAACCAATCTTCCATTGAGCGTAATACGTTAATTACCTCTTCCTCAATGTTTATGTTCTTCGTTACGACTATCGAGGTGTCATCTGCAAACATATTGACACTGTGCTGCGTTACGTTTGGTAAGTCATTCGTGTATAAGAGAAAAAGGAATGGCCCTAGAATGGAACCCTGTGGTATTCCTCTCTCTGATTTTAACCACGTTGACTGAATAAACTAACCATTGTCGGCTGCCCTTACAGCTTGCAACCGATCTGTTAGATATGATTTCAAGAGGTCATGTATCTTACCTCTGAATCCCATAAGCCACAGTTTCGTCAGTAGAATTGAATGGTCAACAAGGTCAAATGTTTTTGAAAGATCTAAGAAAACACACACTGCGTGCTTTTTTCGAGAAAGTGCTTCATTTATTTTGCATAGTGCCATATATATTGCTCGCATGGTTGAACGTCCCTCCATATACGCATTTTGCCGCTCTGTATCCGCAGCAAATTGTACTAGTCTTTTCAGAATTACTTTCTCAACTACCTTTGCTATAATAGATGTTAAAGCAATTGGTCTGTAATTCTCTATATCGTTTTTGTCTCCGGCTTTATAAATTGGTTTAATAATAGTAGTTTTTAGGAGTTCCGGAAATTTACCAGTTGTAAAACACAGATTCATGATACACAGCGTCATCTGTCTGCAAACATGGGTACTTCTCATACCATCCTCGCATAACATTCCTGCTTTGACGGCCAGGATAGCGTATATAAAGATTAAAGCTATCTCCTGTTTTCGATAATGCAAAACACAAAGGGCGAGAAAATACGTTAAATTGAAGCCTAGACTTCGAATTATAGAAAATTCAGCATAAAGGCCAAGTAAACGTAAGCATCTTAAACACAGTTATTGCAACTATACTTCGTGTTTGCGCAACATCTTATGGACACTTAGTATTTAAAAGTATACAACAGCGATGTATGCAATAACCATAAATTCATCACACTGAAACAATTTGTACTTAATTATATAAATAATTAATTACCGCTAACACTCGACTTCGGTTCGCGAAGTAGTCGTCCATGAAATATTGATTACGCCATAGAAACGGGTCTTGTCGATTTTTACTATAAACGTAATGTACCATTGTGAGCCGATCATCTATCTATTTGAAACAATATAAACGATAATTCAATCGGCCGGTTAGAATTTATCCGCTGCGCGGCTGCAGTAAAAAGTCACCGCGTCCACCGTTGGCAAGCGCGAGAGACGCTTGAGGATTGGCCGTGAAAAAAACTCACAACGCGATGTTTCCTTAAGCGAATCGCATATCCAACGCAAATGCGAAATATATTTGCGGATGGACGGATGGAAGGGCTCTCTCTCTCTGCCTCAAAAAATACGTACTCGATCGTTGAATGGTGATGAATAATGTATCGCCACATGACGATGATGCCGATGAAATGTTGCCTTCCATACGTTAGGAAAAATTAGGAGACGACTTAAGTAGTTGTGTAAATAAGTTGAATGCTTCGGTTGTGAACTACGCACCGCTTACTGTTTTCTTCCGATAGAAAATCGGAACCTCTACATCAGGGGTTCTCAACAGGATCGGTGGGCGTATTGGAGTTGGGCCAGACCGTTCTCCTACGATATAACAAGGTTGGTGATGTACGGCCAGAAAAAGATCCTAATAAATCATTTGATGTTGTTGTTCCATTGACACAATTTTTTGCTCTGTTCAGAAGTCCATTGGGATTACGTGTAGGAGTCGAAGCGAACGATTCAAGCCGTTACCACCGAAACTAGAAGGCCCGATCGCTCTTCGATGACGTCACGCAGTTTAGGTGATGTATCGCCAAGCACGATATTAGCTTAAGCGGTAAAGGAATCGTTTTTTTCGCATTTCTTTATTAAGTTTTGAAGGGCTTCCAGTTTAAAGAGGATGCCAGTCAACTGAGCCTTTCTTCGCATCCCATTCAATTTTATTTTGGAAAAACAAAGTTTCAAAGCAAAAACCAAACAGCACGGTCTTCGTGAAAGATGTATTTGTGGTTGATATTTAATCGACTAATTATTCTTATTTGTAATTGTCAATTGTACATACATGTAGTTGGACGAAACTAAGGTTGGAATGATACAGTGATTGCAATTTTATTCGAAATTTTGCTCAACTTCAGAAGAAAGTTTACAGACATGCTATTTAACTAGGGTCTTTAATTTCCTATTATGTGGTGTTTTACCGAATCTATCATTACTTTTCCCACAATCATTTTTAAGTGGGGTATTTGTAGAACAAGTTATTATTAGAGAGCGGAATTATATGCATCGGAAATCGACAAAATATGCGCATATACATGAAGAAAAAATTCTTCCAAATATGCACAATTTTTGCTAAATATGCAGTTTTATACACATATGCTTCTGATACCGATTAACTTCTTGTTAAATGTTATAAAACAAGAATAATCACAACGAAGCATTTTACAAACGTTTATTGTTCTTACATTGTTCCCACTTACATTTTAAAATTACAATTATATGAACATATACGTACCTAAAATTTACTAAAATACATACTTAGACACCACATATTTTTATTATTAAAACAATTTACAATGAAATGCTTTTCTAAATTTTCTAATGAAAAATTATGTCGGCTATCTGTGAGAATGCATTTATATATCGAAAAACTTCTTTCAACATCAACGGAAGTCATTTGTGCGTACTTTAATGCATTCATAATCTCATGACTAGAGACGGGATTTTAGGACGTAAAAAACAGCTAAAAAGGCCTTCTGATGTATAAGTTTTCAAATGTTAAACGATAACTTGGAGATGACGCTAGAAAATGTCACAGGAACTTGATATAACTTGAGAAATTGTAGCAATAGCATTTTGTCGTATGTGCTTGATTGGAAGTCATTATTTTATAGTAAAATACAGTTAGAATTAAAATGTAGTTGGAACAAGATCAAATTTTATGTTCTTCAAGAAGTTTCCTTTCCAAGGCTCCTTTCGGACAGTAAATTTATCTAATTGATATTGGAACATCTTGTATAATTTTTGATTAAAGAGCAATTACAAGTGGTGACTTTTTGACAGAAACATACAAAATTCTTCAGGTATCATCAGATTTGATCAGGACAAATAAAAATCTTTTGAACTGTGAAAACGTATGATAAAACCGACGTTATTATCCAGAAAAAGTATGAATTCAAAAGCTATATTTTACTGAATGGAGAACGAAAATGAAAATCTGAATAAAAATTAGGAACCTAAATTTTCAAAAGAAATGCTATTCTTTTATTCACTTTTATTTTTACTTTTTACACATTAAAAGTCCACAAGAAATTATATGCACGCGTTTACAAGTTTCAAGTTTCGTTGTTTTCGTCTGTATACATTACACATGTTGTACAACTTTGAATACTTAAGACATTATTAATATTCCTCTGTAGGCAATAAAGTCTCTCTCGTTTTTTGTCTCCGTCTCCCCTTGTTTTATGCAGAATAGTATATAATTTCTTCGATTTTACTTTCAAATTAAGAGACAAAATTGGGTTTCGTAGCTTGGGGCGTACGCTTAAAAATATTTGTATGCAACAATAACGATAATAATAGAGTAGCAAGATCGTAATAATGCTTTCAAGACAAAGAGATATGTGCGCTAAATGATCCCACGTATGTTCTTCGGCGGTTGCTTGGCGTTTAACGCTGCGCGACTATAATTGGAATGAAAAGGGAGCGTTTTAAATATGTAGATACATATTTAGATGTTAATCCTAGAGTGCTGGTTTTTAATAGTGAAAAAAGCAGAAATAAGAAGTGATTTTGATAGTACTTCTACATGCCAAATCTGTATAATATCAAAACCTGTAGTGAGTTTTGAATAATGCATTTATCATTTGTCATTATCTCCTGTTTGAATTAAGTCGTCCATAATTCGTTCTTTGCTAATTGTAGCTGCTCGATAATTTCTCACTAAACTGTGGATATACTCGCTTACAAGGGAACACCGGCAACCCGGACTCCCCAAACAAATTGAAATTTTGTGAATTTGTAGAGGAGTCCAACGTAAGATGTGACAGACTTATAACATGTATCTTAAGTGGTTTAATCCTTATTTGTTTTTTAAAATAAAACTGTTAGATGTTTGCGGTTTTTAGTGATTAAGAAAAGTTAAATGAATATCGGAATAATTGACGCAGAGTGCGTGTACAACCTTAACCGCAGGGGTAGCGTGAAAAGTGCCAAAGGGTTCAATTTATCAGGAAAAGATGTAAGTACATTGACAACACTTTAGTTACACATAACCTCATGAAATAAAATAAATTCTCTAGCAAATTAAAATCAAATTGATTTGTTCCATACTTTTTGTCCTGAGATAACCTCAGATGTTTTCGTAGACCCCTAGGGGACATCTTTCGTATTTGTTAATAATAATAATAATAATAATAATAATAATAATAATAATAATAGTAATAATAATAATAATAATAATAATAATAATAATACATCTTTATTGTCCAACAGTCAAAAACCAATTACAGGACAAATATAATAGATACATTGAATTTCAAAAGTACAGAACTATTATTGAATATACATATACAAGGGTAACAAGAAAGTGTGAATAGGTACAAGAAAAAGGAAAGAGTGGGTGAAGGAAAGACTGGAAAAAAGTATTAGTGGAAAGGATCAGGATAGTATTTATCAAGGTTACGTGTCATGTGCGTTAGAGGAGCCTTAAGTAGCGCGTTCGTTCTAGTACTAGGAACACGTAGAAGATCAGTTAAGCGGGTGTTATGCTCAGGTACTGTTATTGCTATAAGCGCCAATAGATGCGGTGAATCCATTTGGTTATTTAATAGATTATAAAGAAATCGTGCACTATAACGTTCTCTACGACTAGAAAGCGATGTGAAGTGATGCCTTTGTAATAGCTGGTTGTAATCTGAGTTTCGTGCAGGGTAAGTGCCATCTAATTTGTACGACAGATATTTCAGAAAACGTTTCTGTATCTTTTCTAATGTTAGGTTTAAGTACGTAAAAATCGGATACCACACAACCGATGCATATTCCAGTTTACTTCTTATTAATGCATTGAACAATGTTTTTAGCGGAGCTGTGGTAGTAAACGAACGACAAGATCTCAACAAAAACCCTAGGGTTTTAGACGCTGCGTTGCATACTGCGAAAATGTGTTCCGGAAAGAGAAGTTGATCATCAAATATTACCCCTAGGTCCTTCATTGTTAATTTGCGTGAGACCAGATTGTTGCCTATGTAGTAATTGTTGTGTATAGGATTCCGTACCTTAGAGTACGATACAACAGCACATTTGTTTGCGTTTAATAATAGACCATTGTTCATACACCACTTATGTATACTTTCTAGACTATCTTGTAAACTATCTGCATCAGCAATATTCGTTATTTGTCTATAGATTTTCAAGTCATCCGCATACGCCAACACATCACAGTCTAATGAGGATAACAGATCGTTGACGAAGATGTTAAATAAGAGTGGTCCCAAGTTTGAACCTTGAGGGACACCCGTGCGAATTTGAAATAGTTTGGATGAGAATCCGTTGAAGTAGACGTGGCTAGACCTATCATTGAGGTACGAAGACAGAAGCTGAATCAAGCCGTTTGAGAATCCAAAGCGTCCAAGTTTTTTAATTAGCAATGTATGGTCTATAATATCAAAAGCTTTGGAGAAGTCTGTATATATTACGTCGACTTGCTGTCTCTTATCCAATGCTTCACTTAAAAATTGCGTAATCGTCGCTAAGTTAGTAGTAGTGGATCTACCCGAAAGAAATCCATGTTGAAATGGTGATAAAAGGGCTTGACGTATCTGGAGACTTCGGTGTATATCAAGTGCTCAAAAATCTTTGCAAAATTCGATAAAATACCAATCGGTCGGTAGTTTTCCACTTGAGTTGGATCGCCATTTTTAAAGACTGGTGTTATTCTGGCGATTTTCCATAACTTTGAAAATGCTCCTGTTTTAACAGATAAGTTAAAAATTCGAGTGAGTGGTACAGTGAAACAATTAGCACATTTACGTATTAGAAAACTCGGTACAGAGTCATGGCCAGCAGTTCTTTTAGACTTTAGATGTTTAATTCCGTCTAAAACATCATTTTCGGTGAAAATTAATGAACAGTCCAAATTAATCGCTCTAGAAATCTTTATGACAAATGAAGTGTACCTGTCTCGATTAATCTATACTACCTTCGGGTTATAGCTAAGAGTTCGTTTCCTAATATATTTGATAAATTAGCGATGAATCAAAGCATAACACTTCTACGCCTTGTTGCATTTGTGGTTACTTCATTTTCGTAAACACATACGCGTTTAACAACCTATTCTGGTGCGTATTATACAATATAGACTTCAGCAAGACATCGAGCGATAATTTGTATGAGAAAAATTGAATCCCAACGCCTCTTATTATTTTACGTTAATTGCCGTAGCTAGGGAGAATTTTCCATCTCTTTTCGTCGGCATTAATTACAATCACCATCATCAGCAGCAAAGCAAATGTATTAGGTCGCTATTGTCGGATTCATTAAGATTCTCATTGTGTAACGGCTCACTAGCACTTCCACTACTCGCAGTTGTAAGGAGAAAAATCGTTTGGATGTCACGATTTTCGGTTGTGTTGTGTATTAAATTAGGTTCGAAGAGGTTCGCGTCCGACTAGAACGCTTTTAGTACCGTTCTAACCTCACTTTTAGCTGTCAAAATTGACAGATGAGTGTGAAACGGTTATGTAACCTTAAATTTTAGGTGAATTGATTTATACGGCCTTTGTTATATTATTTACCAGTCGGAAAAGTAATTTGTGAAACGATGAAAGGAATAGAAATATTGGAATATAGTATATTTCTTAATACACATGAAAAAATGCCTAGTAACAAAAACCACAAATAATGCTAATATAGCTCGTGGTATTGGTGGAATCATTCACGGCAAAAATAGTGCGAGTAAAGAAAAAAGCACTAACACACAGACAAGTTTTTGCCTACACGACGTCATCAGCGTGGTTACGAGCACTTTTTTCCGCTGTCTGCACTACGTTTGCCTCTCAGCATCAAAATATATCTTCCGGCGCCACCTATTGCCAAGAGACACAGTTATGCCGTCCTAGAACGTAGCAATACAAACCGTAGTATAGATGCCTGGCACCTATCGAGCGGCTCATGGGCTGCTGAGCACAAGACGGCGTTGCTGATAACATCGGAAAAGTTCGCCAAATTTGCGAGAGAAGGAGCGCGTTTGAAGAAAGAGAAAGTTTTGTTCCACCAAGACAACGCATCGCCCCACACTTCAGTGGTCGCCATGGCAAAAATTCAGGAATTGGGATTCGAATTAATACACCACCCACCCTGTTCACCAGATTTTGTCCCCAGCGATTTTTTCTGTTTCCTAAGCTTAAGGTTTCGCTGGAAGGACAGAGATTTGCAACGAACAAGGTGACCATCACGTTTGAAAACGCCTATTTTGAAAAACAAGATGGTTGCATAAATACCCCACCTCACTAAAAAGGCCAAAATAGCTGTGAACTTCGTCAATTTCAATGTGATTATTTCAGGTGTACCAACACAATCAATATTTTTTGACGATACTGTATTTTAGAGGGGTAACGTTTTATTGTTTTGACAATTTTTTACTATATTAATTGAATGTTAAACGGAATGTTGTGAGTCAAGACCTTCGCTTCTTTCTTTTCATCCTTACTACAATGAAAAGACTTATTTACGTGAGATGATTTTTGCTCATTAATTTTTGAGATGGGATTATAATTGGTTTTTGGTATCCTTCTCAACCTATTATGAGAGAGTCAAAAAAGGAATCTACATGAAAAAAGTGCCTAGAAACGATAACCAAGATCATGCTGATATATAGTTCATGGTCACTCCCGGCAAAAATAATGTGAGTAATGAAGGTTAATGGTATAAACTCGAGAGGCGAATAACAACGGTGAGAAAGGGATTGTGCTCGGAGCGTCGCTAATGACGCCGGTTAGGCAGGGACATGTTCGTTAGCTAGCATTTTCCTCCTCTCACATTGTTTTTGCTGGGATTGATTCCACCAATATCATGAGCGATATTACCAAAAGAGGAAGCTTAAAATGAATAGTAAATCAACTGATATAGCAAGATGGCGGCCACATTTCAACTTAATTTATCCTTTGTGATTGTCGTTTAAAAATAGCCACTCAGAAGGCAACCTTTTATTATCAATAGAAACACTAAAATAAAAAAGGAATATGACAGATGGGTTTGACAGATGACATAACCTAACTCATGGAGAACAGAAGGTTGATTCACCTATAATGTAAGGACTGCCATAACGATTTAATAATAATAATATATTTTGCCCCAATTACAAGACAAGGAAAATATATAGAATGTGAATACATTATAAACCTTGTACATTAAGAAAAATATATAAGTGCAAAAAAATCGTAATAAAAGAAACTATTCATGTGAAAAAGGAACCGACAAAGATATCTTCATATTGCACGTTGGCATTGCATTGCCGCTCGGAGTAGTAGTTTCGTCCTTGGTGTTGGCATACTGAAAGTAGACGCATGACGGGATCCCAGTCGCGGAACGTTAAAGCATATGGTTGACAACAAACAAGGACAATCAACTTTGTTGTTAAGAAGCTTCTACAGGTACCGAGCGCTATGGAGCTCGCGCCGATGACTCAGTGAGTCCATTTGATGTCTTCAAAGTAGATCATGGTAAGATATACTCCAATCTGGATAAGTTCCTTCGACTTTCCATGACAAAAACTTCAGAAAACGTCATTGAATCCGCCCAACTGGAAGCTGTTGACATGCGTAAACTACACAAGCGTATTCTAATTTACTGACGACATAAGCATAAAAAAGTGTTTTTAGTAGTCGGATATCATTAAAGTGTCGTGAAGTTCTCATGAGAAATCCCAGCATTTTTGAAGCGGACAAGCAAATAATTTCTATATGGTTAGAGAATGATAAAGTTGGATCAAAAGTAACACCTAAATCTTTGATTACATTTACTTTAGATAGAGTTTGGTTTTCAATTGAGTAAGAAAATTGATACGGCTTAGTTTTTCTTGTAAAAGACATGTAATAGCATTGTGAGCAACAATATATTATTCGCTGACCATCTAACCAGAAGATCAATATTATGCTGCAATTGATCAGCTTCGTCACGACCAGACACAGTACAAAACAGCTTAAACAGCTCATCCGCATATGCCAAAACAAAATAGGTAAGCGATTGCAAGAGATCGTTTATAAATAAGTTAAAAAGGAGAGGACCAAGGATCTTTGCGGAACACCACTTGTGGATACAAAATTAAATTACTCAAAACTGTTATAGAAAACATAGTTTGATCTTCGTGGTAAATATGATCCTATTAATAAGCGCAATCCAGGAGAGAAACCAAAAGAATCTAGTTTATGTTAAAGAAGTTTGTGATCAAGCCTATCAAACGCGTGAGAGAAGTCAGCGTATATGGTATCCACCTGTCCTTGATTATCCAAGATTTCACTAACATACTGAGTAAAGGAGCATAAATTTGCCGTTATAGAACGACCAGTCATGAATCCATGTTGATGTGGCGATATGTATTATTTTACATTGAAAAATATAGTACAGTACAAGTATTGCTCAAGAACCTTAGAGAAGTTCGATTGCTTCCGTTATATAGTAAATATGTAAATTCTTCAGAATCAAAGAAGAAAATCTAAATATTATTTATTTATTTTCATCTTTCAAACGCATAAGCACATTAGTATCTTACGCAATATTTCGATTCCATGGCTATTACGCATAAATTAGAAGTCCATTAACAAATTAATAACGTGGGCCTATTAACAAACTAATAATATTCACCTTATTCAGTTCAGGCTAGCAATAAATATTTTTATGGCTCATTTACATAGCCACTTTGAAATAAATGGATTGAAGTGGGCTGGAACGAATATTATACCCGATCCTACTGTGTAATTCCTCTTCGAATCCCATTGGCTTCTACGTACCAAAGTCATTAGAGCGGTTTTTTTTGGAATGGTAAGTTATTTATTGGAACGGTTAACAATATAAATAACACGATATCGTCGTTTTAATTACACACGAGAGGAAATATGAATCGACGCTAATGGGGAAGAAAGGTGTAATGTAGCGGTTGGTTTTTTTTGTTCTTAAACGTTAATTCGATAATATATTCTTATTAAATTGCATTTACAAGTTTTTAATTAAAGTATGGGAGACATGACGTTACAGATGATTCAGGATTGAAATGTATAAAGAATTTATTATATAGGAGAAAGTTGTAACTGTTATTTGTTGGATCCGGTCCTGGATGAACAGTTGATCAATAGAGCCCGGTAACAGGGAGCCGTGCCATAGCCGTACCTGCCTAGTATACAAAAACAATAGTAAGAAAAAAAAATAACAGAACTAATACATAATTATAATATGTGAAAAGTAGTGAAACACTCACCCCTTTTAAGCAGCCTTGGCTAGGGAACAGTAAAACTAGAAGCACCATTATCAGTATTAACATCTTGGATAAGAGTGGCAAAAGTTGACACCATTAGATGTGTTTCCACAGTTGTCTCGGTGAGCGATTTTCCCCGGGGGTGAGAAAATAAGTTTATATTTTAAAAAAAGCGCGTTCAACATCTATCGATGTTATACGTGCATGTTTAAAAAACTCTTTGTACTTAGTAGTGGATTATTCGATACACCATCACAAATTTGTTTTCGCGTGCTAAAATCGGGATCTTTCTGTAGCACACTCTCGAACTTTTCTAAAACGCGATTATATTTTGCGTCATGTATAGTCAATCGCTGTGTATGCACTCCGTCCATAATTTGCAGAGACTCCAATAATGACAACGATCTATCTTGTAATTGGTCTTTTGCGTCAGCTAATCCTTTATAGTGGCTACGGATATTTTTTAAATCTGTTTCAACGGAAATATCTTGAAATTTCGACTGGCTCTCCTTAATAGCTGCAGCTTCGGCAAGATTGAATTGTGCAACAATAGCTTTTACTATTTTTGAAATGTTCAGCGTAATAAAAAGCTGCCTGCAACCATGTTCCCCAACGTGAAGAATTGGCTCCGGTGGTTGACGAATACCGGACCTCTTTTGGAAATGATCGTAGGCGTTTGGGAGTTTTCAAAAATATTTTTTTGTGCTTGCTATTAATGCATCTACCTCGGGAGAGCATTGTGGGTTTTTTCTGCCACAAGATGTAAAACATGCACTTTACACGTAACATGTAAACACTTCAACTATGTTCAAGAAAGAACGGCCTACCGAACGCATTATCCCTGCCCCATCGCTCTAAACATCAACACTTTATCTTTTGAAATTTAAAATTTTTTCCAAACTACTAAAAATACAACCTTCGTAATTGCTGCAGCGTACACTCTTGTAGTCTTCAGCTAGCTAGTAACAGTGGTAATGTAGGTTTTTCCCCTGGGTCTAGTATGTCCCTAATATTTACAATTGATTTTTTTTACGGTCTGTTGTCTCCTCAACACAAAACCCAAAAAAAACTGTTTTTCAATATGCGTTTCATTTTCTTTTCCACGTCATCGCGTAAAAATAAAATCACGTGCCTTTTTTCCCCTTGACAACTGCAACTCGGGTTGTATTTGCCCCAAAAAGTCCTTAAACGGTTGCTTGTCGAGTAACCCTAGTGGCAAATTACAGTTTATCAACATAAGAATTACATCAATGTACTTCTCGGTATGCCCAGTTTTCGTTTTTTTAGCGTGCGGAATTTATTTTGTACAGTTCCCTTTTTTTTGACATCAAATGTATTTTTTCACACTTTACAAAATATCTTACTCCCCTTGTAAACAAATCGGGAAAGTCGTAAAAATTTTTTACTATGTCTTGGAATGGTGTTTTAGCCTTCGACATGTTAATAAAAAACAATTAATAACTACGTTTTATCAATAGGTTTAAAACCCCTGCACTAAAAAATAACTACAATTAATAACTACGTCTTTTCCGCTGTCCCAAAGCTAAACTGTATTTGATGATTTGTCTGTCTATCATAATCGACCACACTCCTCGCCCCAAAAAACAGTCACACCGCCCTGCGTTTCTCTCCCGTTACCAGGCTCTATGATCAACATTATATAGGATAGGGTTCCCCAAAATTTATCAGTGGGGGCCATTACAGGTTTTATTTTGTCCGGGGTCCTTTTTAAAATAAATTTCATTGACATAAATCAAGCCAGAACCATCAAAATAAAATATGAAAATACAAAAAAAAAATAAAAAAGGTGAAAACCTTCAACGACAAGTTTAAAGTGGGGGGAGCTTGATGATCGCCACATTTTAAAATCCCGGGAAAAAGGTTGACACCCCCCCAAGATGGTGGATTCCGGGGAACCGCTGAAGGGCAAGGCGGGGGTTTATATACGGACGAGGAAAAAGGGGGAGGTTCATCGGACCTGCTCTGGGATATGTTCTGGTGGACTCCCAAATCTCCTGATGAATCATACTGTGGGTCGGGGGAAAATCCCCTAAATTGGAATCCTTCGGACGACAGTTTGGTTTTTCCGGATTTTCGGCGGAATTCCCCTGTTCAATCTCTCCCAATTTGTTCGAATGCTTTTGGGGAGGGCCTGGGGAAAAATTTTTAGACATTTCAAAACATTTAACACCATTTTGGGCCCCGGTCTATAGTTAAACTAAAGATATGGGGTTGGTTCCAATCTTGCTGCCTTTGGGGTCATACTTGGGGGGGACTTTTTAATCCGAGTAGGTTTCGTTTCATCCAAAAAACCCATCTTAGCCGGGGTGCCGCAGGGTTCCTGCCCACCAGCTGTTCATTTTAAAACCTCGGTTTCCCCGACCTCCCAAAATGGAACCCCTGACGCCGACGATACGGGTATCTATTCGACATCCCGGGGGAACCCGGGGTTTTAAAGTTTCCCCAAAAAACGTTGGATGTCTGGGGGGCTGGATGTCGAGTTGGGGGTTTTGGGAGTTAATGCCGAGCAAAACATTGCTGTTAGATTCACCAGGAGAAGAAGTCCGGCGCCGGAAAAGGGGGGCAGAAGGTGTCGAGATCCTCCCGGGTTCGTCGGCGGATATGGAGTCGTCTTCGACCAGCGGCTGACCTGGAGAGCCCCCATCGACCACATCAGGGGAAAATATCACCGCGCCAAAAGTTCGTTGATTGTTCTCCTCGGACGGCACTCCTGATCTGGGGTAAGTGCGTTTATAAAACAGCTTACGGCCAATACTAACTTATGGTGCTCTGGCGTAGATACGGCTGCCGCCAGTAACCTAAAAATGGAATCCTACGAATAAAATCTTGAGGATCATCGCAAATCCCCTAGTTCGGCAAACAATCGCTACAAGAAACAGGAATACCGTCGATAAAGGAATCCCTATACTAGCTGGCACGAAACCCGCTGGAGAGGGTGCGGGCGTCCTCAAACCCCTCTGGACGGGGGCAGTCGAATCGCCCCCCCCTATTACATGCGAACAGAATCTTCCCTTAGGATACCAACTTCTCCTGGAGATTAACCCAAGAAAACCCCCGAACAGAGTGAAGTAGCCTGTCACTTACAAGGGAACACCGGCAACCCGTACTTCTCGATTTCGATGAAACTCTAAACTGAAAGATACCTCGGTATAAGAACACCATTTTTTTCTTACCTAGCGTATCTCGCCGATTTGGGAGTATAGCCCCCTGCAAAGATTTTTGTGTTTTTTCTATTTGTGTAAATATCTCGGAAATTATAACAGATCTTTTTCTTTTTAGAATATAATTTGAAGTAAATTACATAGCCCCAAGGATGACACGAATTATTTTGGGAAAAAAAATTTGTAACGCGGGACCGGTCCCCCCCCCTTTTTGAAATTTTTTTTTCTTTTTTTTCACAAATAAAGTATATTACTAGTCAAAAGGATGGCGTAAATTATTTTCGGGAAAAATTAATAACCGGGGACCGGGCACCCCATACCCTCAGTTTTTTACATTTTTATATTTTATTTTTTCACAAATAGAGTCGGTTTTATGTAGAATATATATATATATATATATATATATATATATATATATATATATATAATAAAGATATTAAAATACAATAATAAAACATTACTTGTCATTGTTTGACGTACATAGATAATTGTCGTTCTAAATAGACATATATTATGAATTAGTTCCAAAAAATGCCATAAAATAATCCAATTGAGATTAATTATAAGTGCTTACAGTAGATACCGATATATAATACTAGTTTTTCGTGTCATACAAAATTATCTGAAGCATGTATAAGATGGCCTTTCAAATAATATGTCAAGTATTCTTTCGTGCGTGTAAATTTGTAGTTTGGCATTATGGCAGTGTTAATCTAGTCAATGTGTTGAAATGTTCTTGCAACGTTTCAAGTAGCCAACATCGCAATAATTCCTTTGACGTCTGAAGAACTTGAGCTGCATGATGGGTTTAAGGAGATGATTGTAAGTGCCCAAAAAAAACATGTTCTCTTTTGAATATGTCACAGGGTTGGGGTTTGAACTATTAGAAGAACCACATGAAGCGCAATTTGTGGAAGATGTAAAAAGATGAAGAAGACAATTATGAAAATTTGCATGTGTTCTTGAAGAAGGAGGCAGTGTTGTTGACCTTGATTACAAAATTAAAGCTGTTGAATACTGGAGAAGTGGTAAAGGGAAGCGACGTTCTGTCGAAGAGATATTTACACAAATAAAAAAAACATAAAAATCTTTGGAGGCTGCCGTACCCCCAAATCGGCGAGATACGCTAGGTAAGAAAGAAATGGTGTTCTTATACCAAGGTACTCTTTCAATCTGTGCAGTTTCAAAGAAATCGAGAAGTGCGGGTTGCCGGTGTTCCCTTGTTAGTGATTGGACCTAAAGGCCAAGGCCTGGCTCTAGAAAGAGGAGGAGATCATCGCAGAATCCAAGCAAAAATGTAGATGGGCAAATAATTATGCCTGGTAGTGTATGTGGCTTGAATTAAAAAACACGTTAGATAAATATCTACCAGGTGTTGTAGGTCCATATATAACATCTAATTCGTTATAACAGTATATAGATTTTTTTAATTAATTTTTGTAAGCTATCGAATATATTTAATAAATTTAATGAATTTATTAATAGTCCCAGACTCAGTTACCAAGGAACGAAGAAGTTCTTTTACTTTAATTACCCAGAATATCTTAAAACGTTATGAATTTGAATGAAACCCAAAAAAATCATTACATAAAATTATAATTACATCGGGATGAATATATATGAATGTCCTTTTTTTTCAGAAGAATATCAGACCCGGTGAATGCCTATTAATATCTTTTTGATGTATTTATATAAGAGCCTACCGAATTTATTACGGAATTAATGAAGGGAACTTCAGATATTCGTTCGAATTTCTATCATTCCACGTTAAAATTCCACTGATTAAACTTCGTATACTACGAATTTAATTAACTTAAAACCGTATACGTATTTTACGATCTCTGTAGGGAGCAGTGAAAACGGATGTTTTTGAAGTCCAAAGTAATTTAATGTTCATTGAATCGTATTACTTAGCAGAAGGTATAGATAGTATTGAATGTCAATTTGATTAGGTCGGAAACTAATGAAGAAAGGCATAAATAAGGGAAAAGGTGGGGGAGAAAAAGTGAAAAAATGCTATAAATTAGTAGATGTCTATAGGATGGTTTCTTAAAGGCTTGATAACTTTGGAATGAATGATGAAGACCATTAAGATGCTTGGATGTTGCTAAGAAATGAATCTCAAATGTAATTTTACTTTTGTCATGAACCAAAGCAAATTAGTCAATTATTACAAATTTGTCTACGCGACTAATAATTTTAATTTTCATTGTATGATACATTAATAAAGGTGGAATAAAAATCACATTAAAGTTCTGGCAGTATAGCGAATCCACATAAATACAGAATTGTTTCAATAAGAAAAGAATAGCCAAGGTTTTTAAGTCCAAATAGTAGACATTCACATTTAAATTGTGAAATATGCATCAACAACAGAAAAAGATTCTAATAAATCATTTGATGTTGTTCCATTGACACAATTTTTTGCTCTGTTCAGAAGTCCATTGGGGACACGTGTAGGGGCCGAAGCGACCGATTCAAGCCATCACCACCGAAACTAGAAGGCCCGACCGCTCTTCGATGACGTCACGCTGTTTAGGTGATCTATCGCTATGCACGATATTAGCCTAAGCGGTAAAGGAATCGTTTTTTTTGCATTTTTTTTTTAAGTCGGGAAGGGATTTGGAAAAGAGGATGCCAGTCGTCAACTAAGCCCTTCTTCGCATCCCATTCGATTTTATTTTGGAAAAACGAAGTTTCAAAGCAAAAACCAACCACGTAACCGAGCACCGTCTTCGTGAAAGATGAATTTGTGGTTAATATTTAATCGATTAATTACACTGGACAACAAATTTTAGTTTATTTGTTGTATCTTGTTTGAAAAGTGCATTTTTTGTTTATTTTGGGGCGCTGAATACAAAAATGACAATGAAATTAAAAACTGGCAGTTTTCAAGAAACAAGTTTTTTTATTTTATGTTTAACAAAATAATAAAAAATAGATACTTTTACACTTTTAGAGTCACTAAATGCGCCGTCTTTTTGCTATTCTTTTGTAAATTTGGAGCATCTCCAAGAGCAACAATAGTCGGCAAACATGGAAGCATTCCGTTTTCCCCTGGCCCCTTTTTCTCCATTGTTGATATATCCTGATGGAAGCGTCCGCCGTGTTCATCACTTACAGCTCCGCAGTTCTAGGAAAAAGTCCAGGTGTGAGTGTAGAAAATGGATCTTTAGAGACATATTGCAACCCATTTTCTGATGCGATGATAGCATATTTTCAAAAAAGAACATAATTGTCAGCTTTTTATTTTCCAAGAAATAAGTGACCACGAGGCGAAAAACATTCCCAAACATTTTTTTTTAATATCTGTTAGAGGCTGTCAAAATGTTCGTCTTTCGAATATTTCGAATCTGTAGCCCAACAAAAAAAACCTTCTTTAATTTTGTTCACTTAGCCTTAGGAATTTTTGACGCAGGTACTGAAAAGCTGGCACATCTCTATTCAATGCGTTAACAAAGTTTTTCATTAGGCTCAATCTGATGTGCAGTGGTGGCAACAAAATCTTTTTGGAGTCTACCAATGGCATATATTGTACATTTTTTTACCTGGTCTAATGATTTCGAACAGGCCAGTCTTGTCTTTTGTAATGAAGTGCCTTTGCCCGACGGTCCCATTCACACAAAAAACAGCAAAACTTGGTATAGCCCAGCGGCAACCCAAGTAAAAGTGCAACAACATTTAAGTCGCCACAGATCTGCCAATGGTGCTCATCGTATTTTATGCTTGTCGATAGGTACTTCATATTGTCCTATGATTCTCTTATGCGAACGGCATATCCCAAAAGGAATAGACGGTGAATATTTCCAATATGCAATAGTACTCCATTGTGAATGTTGAACTGTCATAAACAATCTCCATTCCTCTGGCTTGTAGTTTATGTTTAGAGCCGCCAATAAACCGCTAATGTTAGTGCGAAAACCAATTATTTTCCATGTCAAAAAAAGGTACTAGGCCTTTATGGCGATTACGAAAAAAATCGTCTTCAATGGTTCCACTGCCGCAGTCTTGATCCCAGTAACTCTGCCTTACTTTTTTTGGGAAATTTTAGATTCTCACGAGATCGTTTAATTCGATTGGGTTACTTTGTGCGGTTGGCGGTTTGACGTGCTTGGTGTAAAATCAGGATCTCTTGATGTTGATGGCATATCTTCTTCATGACAAATCGCTGTATGTATTATCTGATTCGTAAGTGAATGTTCCTGGGGGTTCTGGAATAGGAAATTCGTCACTATGGGGCCGGGGCTCATGGCAGATGGTATATTTGGATAGTTGATAACCGATTTTTTCTTCTTGGATATACCTGTGCCTTGCCCAACACGAGGTATCATGCAGAAATGGCAATCATCAACATGATTTGTAGGTTCTCTCCAGACCATTGCGACAGCAAACCGCATAGATCGTTTTTTATGATTTAGCCAGTTTCTCAGATGTGAAGCGTATGTATTACAGCAGATATGTGGCGCCCAATGTTTGCCGTGATCCCCAATTTTGCAACCGAAATAAAGCCGATATGCCTGTTTTATCAATGGAGTAATAGAGCGCTTCTGACACGCAAAAGTCACCTCACCACAAACATAACAGAAGTGATCTGGATTGTTTACACACTTTCGAGACATCTTACAATGTCAACTATTCGATTAGACTCACTAACTTCGACTTACTAACCTCTCCGCTTTGTAGTTGCTTATATACCCAAATACGACTTCTAGATTTTTAGAGAATATTCGAGAAGATTCGAGAATTTTCGATTCAATTCCATAATATTCGCGATAGTAGCGTTTGTCATTTGTTTGTATACAGGAGCTGTTCAGTATAAGGCGGGCTTGCTGTTACAGTGTTAATATATAGGGACACATGACATCACGTACCTCTAAAACTTGAACTAATATTAAAAAGATAAGTTTATTTTCGGTTTTAGCACACCAAAAATAGTAAGATTTAGTCGATTTTATTTTAGATGCATTTTGTCTGTTGTCGAGTGCTATTATTATTTGTAATTGTACATGTATTTGGACGAAACCAAAGTTGAAATGATACAGTAATTGCAATTTTATTCGAAATTTTGTTCAATTTCACGAGAAAATTCACAGACATGCTATTTCACTAGGGTCTTTAATTTCCTACTATGTGGTGTTACCTAATCTCATTACTTTTCTCACAATCATTTTTAAGTGGGGTATTTGTAGAACAAGTTATTATCACTGCTGTGAATATGACAATTACATATTATACACATTTAAAAACATCTTTTCGTATTCAAAAATAATTTTGTTAAATATAACGTAAGAATATAACACTATTTGAGCAATAACATCTTCACGTTTTTTATCAAATACAATGGACAGTTAGGGAATTGAGTTGCAATAGCATTTTTTTAAGCCTAGGATTTTTTAATCTTACAGTTATAGTTTCACCGGTCCTCGAATATGTAGCCGTTGAAAAATAAATAATATCTCCTTTTATTTACAAAGTGTAACTCACAAGCAAAACATACAAAACAGCCGACGCCATGTTAGGTTAGGTAATCTCGTTTTTCTCGTTTAGAAAAGGTTTTATCACTTATGCAACACTAGAAAAACATTGCAGGTATCACGAACAAAGTACGGAAATATCATTACACAGTATTTTTTTAAATAAAGCCAATATGATTTGGATAAACCAATTCAAAACGCAAAGACGGTCTAAACGTGTAAACGACGGCCTACTTCAAAATACGTCACAGCCTGCTGACGTCAAGGCTGTTCAGCCTTGTGTTTTCGATAAAAGCGTTCAAGCTGACCTCTTCGTCTAATTCATTGCTTGGAAGATGTATAACTTAGATGTCCTTGAACAAATCAAAGTGAGGCGCATCACCATTTTGCTTGAATCATAAGTTGTCCAAATTGTGAATTCATTCCATGGAATTTAATCTCTTTTATCTTTGGTAATATTTTTTGAGTATCATGGTCAGGAAACAGACGATGATTTCAGATATAAAGAACACACCAATGGTGTTTACAACTAATATTGTTATTTACTTCTCTAGGTAGTTTGTGTTATATTTGATTTTTTAGTTTTGGGCCGCATTCATTTTTGTAAGGTATGTTACTCAAAAAATAATACCATGAATTTAATCTCTTTTATCTTTGGTAATATTTTTTGAGTATCATGGTCAGGAAACAGACGATGATTTCAGATATAAAGAACACACCAATGGTGTTTACAACTAATATTGTTGTTACTTCTCTAGGTAGTTTGTGTAAAATTTGCTGTTTAGTTTTTTTAGTTTGGACGCATTCTGTTTTATGAGTATGTTACATTATGACAAACAACAGAGAGTATCGGCACACTCCTCACCACACAAAATATTATTAATTAATTCGGAACAGCTGTTTCAAAGGCTCACTGGGCCCCCATTTTTCGAACCCGGGTTACCGAATAAATCTGAACGAAAAAACTAAAAACTTTTACTTTAATTCTACCATGCATGTCTATCCACTCCTCTCGAGGAAAAAGAAGGGTATATATGTACAAATGTGTCTAAACATGTAACTGTGTATATATTTCCAAATACCTACTTTTCTATCGCTCACTCATGTGCTGGGTATATTCTAGGCAGCCAAGGGTTTTATCCCGCCCTCGTAGAAAAGAGCGAGACGAAAGGAAGGAGTTACTTCCCGCTAATTCTCTATCTACGCACTCTAAGGATACTAAACAAATCAAACATAAATTGCAGAACACCGAGACTCGGTCTTCGTCAAGTGTAAACTGAAAGGTTCTTTACCTAATGAAATCAACAAGCAAGAGAAATGAAGTGGAGCATTATCCTTGTTCATGACCTGCGAATGTTGCATCTCTTTCTTAAGATGCATTGTCGCAAATGCGTCCAATTCGAGGTGAAGTTACGTTTTTAGGTGAATTTGAGATTTTTCCAATTTGATTACATGTCCTGTGTTATTCATATGGTCAGCTACACTTGTTCTGCAATTGAATCTCTTATCTCATGTGTTCATTAAATCTAATACCTATCGCTCGTTTCGTTTGTAATGTAGGCTTTATCACAATCGTTATGCAATTTTATAAATTCCCGACCTTTCTTTCATGTCCGGTTTGTCTTTTGGATTACCAAGAAGGTTCTTAAATTAATATTTCGTGAACTAAAACATACGTTCATCTTGTCCCTAAGAAAACTTTGGCTCCCTTTCGATATTCTATGGAAGGGGGAGTTTCTAAATTTCTTGTCGCGCGTTTCTACCGGTATCAAGGTCGTAGAATTTCTTACATAATGCCTATATTGGACTTTCTTAAGGATGCAGGTCGACATCTATAGACATTAACCATTATAATACATTTTTTATGAATTTAGCTCTTTCTTGTACCTATTTTGGTTTTGAAATTCACTAGTCTATTAATTAAACTAATCATATTACATTTTATGTTGTTCGCAGTGGTTGAATCGGTCATAACAGATCTATTAGTGCTTGTTTCTTTTCTATGATGTCTATTTCTGATTTACGTCTCATTATTTCGCGATTACTAGGCTATCTAGAAATGGGAGTTGATTGTTCACTTCTTCTTCTACTGTAAATTTAATGGATCCGAATTTTGAGTTGAGTGTCGCGAAAATCCGGATATTACTTTTCTTGATGTCAAAACACTTTGAAAATATCATCATATAAAGCAAATTCTGAGAAATACACGGTGTCCTTTTCGAGAAACACGTTTCAAATTTACTCATAAACAAGTTGGCTATGAACGGGGACATTGGATTACCCTCATGCCCACCCTCAATTATTCATAATATTTGCTCCCTATTTAGAAAACAGTTTTGAGTTCATACGAAGAAGTTAGTCTTTTGTATTCCGCGATTTTGACGTCGTCAATATCGTTAAGTTTAAAGTTCAACTAAATATTCTATGGTTTCTGGGATTGGTACGCTGGGGAAGAGTGAACAAACATCAAACGATACTAAAATTTCCCCTTCTTCTAATTCAATATTATTGACCTTATTTACAAAATCTAGTGAAGATTTTCTACTTCTAGGCTGTCTACTTTGATGGGTAAATTTTTGTATTCGTTTACTAGCCATTTGGACAGTTTGTACGTAGGTGAGTCTATACCTGAAACTATTGGTCTCATGGACTTTCTGGTTTTATAGTTTTTGGAAGGCAATACATTTTTGGAACTGTCGGGTTTTAGGTTGACAATCTAAACTTAAGGTTCGCGTTAATGAGTTTTGGACAATTTTTTATAACCTCCTTTGTTTCTCTGATCATGGATGGTAACGGACTTTTTCTTAAACCTTTGTAAGGTCCCGATGACAACAAATGATTGAACGCGATTGAAATAATCGGGCTTGTCCAAAATGACTATTCTATTCCCTTTGTCTGCTTTTAGGTAAAAACAATTTTTATTTTTGAGACCTTTAATAGTTCTGAGGTCCCTGTGTTATTTCTCAGACTTTTTCTTCGTTCAAGTTTTTCGAAATCGTAATTTTTGCACGCGTTTCTTATGTAATCTTTTTGTTGTGGAATCTAAGTTCTTAATGGCTGTCTCTACTGACGCAATGAGGTCCTCCGTCAGGATTTTTGATCCCGAATACAGTGTTTTAGTCCTTTATTTAACAGTGTGATTTCAGTTCTATTGAGAGTCTCTGCTGATTGGTTACAATTAGTGGTGTGTCCTCCACTGTACATGCAGGGTTTACGTCCTTTTTTAGGGCAAATTTTATGGAATTTCTTGTTGAGGCCCACCATTTTTTAGTTTAAACTTACGATTAATTTGATCAATTACGCGTCTTTGGAAAACACACACCATTTTTGAAAATTGTTTTCATCTAAAAACCGTGTTATTTTAAGGTGTAACTCGTATAATTCTATTTCTAATTGACTACGTCTTGCATACTGATACCTGATTTCATTTCGTAGCCATTGTTTTTTGGCATGATTTATGACGTTTTGTGGTTTCTTACAATTATTGGAAACCAAAATAGGTACAAGAAAGAGCTTAAATTCATAAAAAATGTGGCTATTTATAATGGTTACTCGTCTATAGATGTCGACCGCATCCTTAAAGAAGAGTCCAATATAGGCATTATGTAGAAATTCTACGACCTTGATACCAGTAGAAACGCGCGACAAGAAATTTGTGAAACTCCTTCCGCAGAATCGAAAGGGAGTCAGTAAAGTTTTTAGGGGACAAGACATGAACGTATGTTTTAGTTCACGAAATACACTTAAGAACCTTCTTGGTAATCCAAAGACAAACCGGACATGAAAGAAAGGTCGGGAATTTATAAAATTGCATGCAACGACTGTGATAAAGCCTACATTGGACAAACGAAACGAGCGATTTTTAAATTTAATGAACACATGAATTTAGTTTCGGTCGAAAAAGGGCGTCAAGTGAAACGCCCCTATAATAACACAGGACATGTTATCAAATTGGAAAATCTAAAATTTAAATTTAAAAAACGAATTTCACCTGGGGAAAATTTGGGCGCTTTTGGGTTACCTTAAAAAAAGAGATGCAACATTCGCAGGTCATGAACAAGGATAATGCCCACTTCATTTCTCTTGTTTGTTTAATTTATTGGGGAAAAAAAAGAACCTTTCAGTTTACACTTGACAAAGGGGGGTTTCCGGTGTTCTCCTTTAAATGTTTGATTTGTTTAGAAATTTTAGAGTGCGTAGATAGGGTTAGCGGGAAGGCCCTTTCCTTTTCGCCCTGGGCTCTTTTCTACGGGGGCGGGAAAAAACCCCTTTGGGCCCGTTTCAAAATACCCAGCATGTTGGGAGTTAAGCGATAAAAAAGTAGGTATTTGGAAATAGATATACACATTTTAATTTTTAACCGGTACATATAAACCCTTCTTTTTCCTCGGAGGAGGGATGGAATGCTGGAAATTAAAGTAAAATTTTTTTTAGTTTTTTCGTTCGGATTTATTCGGAAACCCCGGGGGGAAAAAATGGGGGCCCCGTAAAACCTTTTAAAAAACAGTTTTTCCCAAATTTAAATTAATAATATTTTGTGTGGTAAAAGGGGGTTGCCGATACTCTCTGTTGTTTGTCATCTCCCCCAAGTCCTTGCTATCATTAATGTTACATTATTTTCTTAAATTTTCGTATAACAAGCAACCTCATGACCTGCTTTTTCGTATATTTCTATAGCAATTGAAAAATTAAATCCTTGTTGTCTGGGAAGGGTGAAGAAACTTACAATGGGACTATCTCGAGAAATAACACTGATTTTGACAAAAAAATCCTTCAAAATTGCGTAAAGATATAGGCAATAGTGCTGCATTTATGTTTAAATCAAGTGCAGCTATTTCACCGTATTTCAAATACACCCTGTAACCAATATCTCTGAAAAGTTAAACACAAAGGCGCGTATTAATTGAACAACTGTAAGATCATCCTTTCCCTTTATCCCAAACCAATTTACGGTTTTTCGCTCGTGACTAAGCTCGTTACACCTACGAAACTCCGTTACCCATCATCATTTCTTTATTAATTTTCCGAGCAATTACCGGCATAATAATTCAATTTTTGGGGCGTTTTCAACAAACCGATCCGACATTAGCGTTTAATGGAAGGCGACCGCTTGCGTTTCGAATTATACGAACGCAAAAAGGGCAGTAATTAGGGGAACATCATCGACGTCTCTTCTTCACTAAAGCGCTTCACAAGTGTTATATGTAAGTAAGCACGTAAATACATTTTTCGATTACTTTCGATGCGTAAAGAGCTTAATAACCTCTTAAATAGGGGGAAAAAATTTTTTTTAATTCAATTCGCTTTTACGTTCTTTAAGTACTATTAAAAAAAAAGAAAGGAAGGAAAAAATGGAAGAGAAGAGGGTCGACTAAATCGATTTACGTCGTAAATTTGATATTATCTAATTAATTATTAAACATGTACTTTAAATGGGACTTAATTGGATGGGGTTATTCATGGTATCTACGAGGTGAAAAAGATTTTAAATTTTCCCCAGATATACTTTCCCCCAAAGAATATACATACTTCACTAAAACTCTTACCAACACCTTCACAGATTAAGAATTAGAAATATAAGCACACCTAAAATGTATTGGCGGCGGTAATAAGAAAATATGTTGAATTACCCTTTTATTAAGTTACAGGAAAGGTCTTAAAAAAATCTTTTCAAAGTTGACCGAAAATTTTTTTTTTCATCAAACTACTTCAAACATGGATAAATCAGAAATTTAAAAAATTTCATGTAAAAATTTGATCAAGTGTATATTGAATAGACAAAAAAATCAATTTGAGTTAGGTACAAAGAGCAATTTTAAATCATTTCAAATTCAGAAGGTTTGATAAATCTAGTGTCGCAGTGTCTACAAATATATACTGGAAAATAATTATTAAAGGTTCGTAATACAAAAGGTTAGTTAAGAACGTAAACGGCATTTTTTAATTAAATTGTTAGAAGGCATGGAAATTTACAAAAACATAACAATGAATTCAAAATTTAGGCAAAATTCCCGACTTTATTCTTTGTTATATCGTGTATAGTTAATTAACCGTAACTTTGGATGTGTATTTATCTGCACGAGACCCTTAAATTGCATAAACAATTTACAAGCCGCTCTAGAAAACTTGACGAACACTATAGGAGTCGATGTTGCTCAAAAATTTGGTGCGATTTTAACGAAAAATCCCGATTTATAAAAAAGGGTTTTGGGCCTATAACTGAAAATCAAGAGTGCCCAGATGAGGAAAAGGAATATCTGACATTTGCAAATCTTCACTGGATGTCGAACAATCATTTTCGAAGTATACGACAACGTATTCACAACACCGTCGACGGCTGAATGAATCGACAATGGAAGCGTTGCTGATGTTGCAATTCTACGCAGCCTACCAGGGCGGTTGTCAATTGCCACGGTGGATATCAAGACGACGGGGAAAAGGGAACATTTCTTTTAAAAAAAAACAAATTTTTAACGCTTGTAACGGATGTGTATTTTGCCATGTGTAAGAACCTTTTTTTCCTAAATTGCTCAGGAAAGGAATTATCTTGCGCCAACGCATCAAGGGGGCCCTGTATAATGGCTTATCATCCCAAGGTGGCATCGCCACTGCTAAAAGGTTTCTAGATCTGTGCCTGTAAGTAGATCACCCCCTATCTTCTACTTCTCAAATCTTATCACATATTTTTCTCTATTGTAATGTTGTAAGCGGGAGGAAATTTGATTTTTGTCCAAATTAATTAATTCAATTTACGGCCCGGGAGTTTTCCCCAAGACTCTCTCTCGGCAGTTTAGATTCAAATTAACACCGAATTTTTTCGTTTTACAAAAAATTGAATTTGAAAAGAGAGAACTAACCTCAAATTGTGACGTTTTAAACTCTCTAGAGCTAAACTGAGAAAATTGTAAGTGTCCCTGGACTCCTTTTTTTCGCGCTAGCAATTGTTTGATCATGACCAATTAGGATATACCTTTTGCATTATAATTTGATATTAAATTTCGATCTAATTTTCTTATTCTAAAAAAAAGCACAATGCATGCCATCCAAGGCCGCAACTAGAAGACTGACTCTATGATACTCTACGACAATGGACATTACAGACAACCCCCAAAACATTAACTTTTTTCCCAACGCACACAATAATTTAATTACGAAAGGTATTTTACGAAAGATGTTTTCGACTGACATGTGACTGAATTTATATTGTAAATTGTTGTAGGAAAATATTTCATTAAATATGAACTTTTTTAAAATGAGGAAGATTAGAAGAAGAAGAGTTTCTTTGCCGTTCCCCCAGGATCATCGTTGACTGGAGATATATTAATCTCCCAACACACCCGCGACAGAGAGCAGAGATACTGAGAAAGAGGTCAGATGAACTTTGGTGTTGAATGAGTGGACATTGGAGTCGGGTAAACGCATTATACGTGGGGTTAATGACCGCTACGTTCGATTTTTTCGCCCAGGGTGGGGCTAAAGACTACTACGTTCGATGATGTAATTTATAACAATACACTATATCTTCCTATCTAGCGCTTTCTATTTCCCATTTTTAGATTCCAGCTCAATTAAGATGAGTTACCACTTCCTGCATCCATGAACCATGGGTCTACCACGTTTTTTGCTTTCCACCCGGTTGGCACTTCATGTTATAAATTGTTGGTCTTCTATCTTCGTACTTTTTGGCTACGTCTTCTTGTTCCATCTCTTCTGCCAATTTATAACTTGTTATACGTCTGTACTCGTTTTTATCCCTTCTAGGGGGGCTAATATTGTTGTTTTAGTTCACTATAAATTTGAAAACATATAAAATGTAAAGATAATTAACCAATCGAAAGATTTAAAAATTAAATTGGGAGCAAAAGGGAAAAAATCAGACTAGATCGAATTCTGACAGATGACAACCAACAAATTTGGGCGGTTGATAAAACGCCCTTGAAAAAAGATGAAGGCAGTTCTTAGTCTTCAACCCGTGCATAATAGTGAAAGAATGATTATGGACAAGAGATTATTATGACAAACATCTTCAAAAGGAGTTGCTTCCTCTGTGTAGCATACTTGACCAAATTTTGCTAACCATTAGGTTTTTGAAAAAGGCATTAATCCATTTAAATACCTATGCATATTTTACGGAATAAGGGGTTCTGCTTTGGATTGGCTGTCATCATATTTGACTGACCGTTCGCAAAACACTTTGGTTAGGGGTGGTACGCGTGATGCCTTTTTATCGGCTGCTGGGTGATACAAGGGGTGCCTCAGGGTTCTGTTCTGGGCCCACGCCTATTTATATTATTCACCAACGATCTTCACTATCATATTCCTGATAACCTGTATCAATTTACGGACGACACCACTATTATTATTTCAGGAAGTAATGAGATAGATCTTGTGCGAATGGTAACAGTTGTATAAGTGCTATGCTTATTTGGGGTGGGATAATGGCTTGATAATTAACGATACCAAGACGTGCATGTTTTTTCCATTCTGCCCGCAGTGTAGTTGATAGGTCGTTGTTGATACGACTACGGCCCAGAGCGATTCCTGTGATGTTTAGTGCCAAGTTTCTCGGCTGATTGACGAGTGCTTGGCGGGGAGAACCATGTGTCCCAGCTTCGTGTTGTGCTCTTTAGCATATGCAGTCAGTAGATTGGCGTATATCGTTAACTCTGAAACTTTACTAATGTTTTATCATGCACACGTTGCGTCTGGGTTGAGATACGGTGTAATTTTCTGGGGTAAACCTCTCACTTTTTGCGCAGTTTTGTGCTGCAGAAAAGGATTATAAGGGCAATGTTTTCATTGCATAGAATGGATTCATGTCGTCCAATGTTTAGACGATATGGCATCAGACTTTTCCCTGTCTTTTTATATATGAATGTGTGTTTTACGCATAGGTACAAAGAATTGTTTGTACGTAACGGCGAAAAATAATACATATAAAACCCGAAATGGGAAATTTGCAATTCCGAATGTGCATAAAAATTACACCTGTGATTGCTGGACACCAATTTTTCATGGTTTTTTTTTTTTTTGTAATTGCATGTGTGTTTTATTTTATTTTATCATATTTGTAAATTTTTCGACGAACCCATATCCTATTGGATCAATTGGCAAATAAAAAATTTTTATTATTATTATTATTATTATTATTATTATTTTAGTGTTCTTTTAAGAATACTTATGAAAGAATTCTTCCAACGGATAATAAAACTACCTTCGACGTAAATTAATTCTAAAAAAACAATTTGTTGCATCTAGAATTAGAAATGGAAAAGGAAAAAAAATTTCAATAGAAGAATAGATTCATTTTACCATTAATATGACCACCAACACATAGTTATGGTTTCACACAAATTGCAGTAGAATCGAGGCAAAAACATGTAATCTAGTACAATCTTTGTCTGGTTGCAACTTTTCGTATCGCATTCGATACAAATAAGATCATTTAATAACTTCTTCAATGCTTATCTAACAATTGATTTTGCAATATATTCGTATATCAGTTAAGATAAGTAATTAGACCTAGCGATTACTATAGTAATGATAATGATTATATTTTGACACCTCGTATGCTTTGTATATGTTTTTTTTCCCCTTGAATGCTAACAGGCGGTTACAAAACGGCCACCTGAAAATTTTAATTATTTTGTTCCCGAAAAAATTTTTCGAATTCCTTCTTTAAATTTTAAATTTTCTTTTGCGGGGACAGTCAACAAAGGAGAATGTTATGTTGGGGCCGAACCTAAACTTTTATTGCTAAAGCGGATAGGTCGAAGGAAACGATAAATTTATACGTTGTCTAATTATTTTTGAGATAATTAACCCAACTGCATTAGTTAGAAACAAGTCACATGAGTCTTTTAGCAAAGAAGAGATCGACTTATTAAACAAAGGTTTGAAATACAACCTGAAATTTAATAAGCCTCCGGTTGAAGAAATTATAGTTGGCATAGAAAACGCGATCAGTAATTTTGATGATAACTCAAAAAATTTTATTCGTACCGCTTGCAAAAGTCAAATTTTGGAAAATATGCAAAGGAATGCACCTGACATTGCACGAAAAGATCAAATCATTGCTAGAAGACTAAAAAACAAAAATTGTTTTTATTTAAAATCCGACAAGGGTAACACTGTAGTCATCTTAGACAAAGAAGATTATTTTAGTCGAGTCAACACCACTTTGTCACAAAGTTCTTATTCAAAATTATCAAAAAATCCTTTGTCTAAAATGATTACAGAAACCAAAAAGACCATGTTAGAATGTAAGGCTGTCATTAGCGACAATTTAAGATTTAGACTAACGGTATCAAACCCAGTACTACCTAGGATGTATTGTTTACCTAAAATACACAAGCCCGGAAAAAGCATGAGACCCATTGTTTCGAATATCAACAGTCCAACTTACTTACTTTCCAGGTGGTTATCTGACAAATTGAACCAGTTACCTGTACAATTTCCGGATTTGGCTATTAAAAATTCTTACGAGTTCATTGAAAAAACTAAGGACATTGAGCTTACTGACAAAGAAATTTTAGTTTCGTTTGACGTAAGTTCATTGTTCCCTAGTGTTCCAGTTGATTTAACTTTGGAATATTTAGAAACACTTTTGTTAGATAACCAAATGGATAGAGAGGAAGTTACTAGCTTCATTTCTTTGACAAAACTTTGCATGAAACAAAACTTTTTCCAAATTAACAACACTTTTTATCAACAAACGGAAGGAACAGCAATGGGTAACAGCTTATCTCCGTTTATGGCTAACCTCTTTATGGGTAAATTTGAAACTGACCTGAAGAATACTTTCGCTTATTTCCCTCGGCTTTGGATCAGATACGTCGATGACATTTTTTGCATCTTTGACATCAGTAAATGTTCAATAACGGATTTCATAGAACAACTTAACTCAAAATTTCCCTCTATCAAATTTACCCACGAAGAAGAAAAAGACAACAGGATTCCTTTCCTCGACATGTTAGTAATAAGATATAAAAATAAGTTAGAAATAGACGTATATAGGAAAGTAGTAATAATAGATTCATCTTACAGGATTCTAATCACTCGTATGAACACAAACTTTCGGCTATTAACTTTTTGGTGCACCGGTTACTCAATTTTCCTTTAACGAAAGATAGATATCAAAATGAACTAAAAGAAATCATCAATATTTCTAACTTTAACGGATTCTCTGAAGATGTCGTCTATAATACTATTAGGAAACATAAGAATAGATTAAGAATTAGAAATGTAAGCACATTAGAACGCATTGACGGCCGTAATAATAAGAAATATGTTAAATTACCCTTTTATCCATGTTACACCAAGGGTCTTCAAAAAATCTTTTCTAAGATTGACCGCAAGATTGTTTTCTCTTCGAGCAATAACCTTAAAAACCTTTTAGGAAATTCCAAAGACCCAGTGGATAACATGGATAAATCAGGAATTTACAAAATTTCATGTAAAGATTGTGATCAAGTGTATATTGGGCAGACAAAAAGATCAATCAAAATTAGGTACAAAGAACATTTGGCTCATCTCAAATTCAGAAGGTTTGATAAATCTAGCGTTGCCCTACATATGCTTGAAAATAACCATAATGTTGATAATATAAAGTTAATTAAAAATGTAAGGAGTACTTCTCAATTAAATTGTTATGAAGGCATGGAAATTTACAAAAACAAAACTCACTTAATGAATTCAGATTTAGGACCACTAAATTCCAGCCTTTATCCTTTGTTACATCATGTTTAATCATTTATAGTTGTAATTTTAACCATGTGCAATGAACCGCTTCATTGCAATCTAGGATTTATTTACTCACGTCTTTCGGCTCATTTACTTTTAGGCTATTTATAGTCCTGTGCAATGAAGCGGCTCATTAAATTTTACGATTTTAAATTTACTTATTGCATAATTTATTTTCCTTATAAGGTTAGTTTTTCACTTAGCCTGTTAGTTCAGTCTTGTTGCTGATGATGATAGCTTGGCTATCGAAACGTGCGTCCAGTACGAATTAAGTGTTGTGGTAAGGGTTTTAGTGAACTGTTTCAGTAATTATTTTTGATATAGATTAGCATCTTTGTATCCTTTCTAGGTACTAGAATATATACAGACGTATTACGGAAGGTTATTCACATTCTTTTGATTATTTTGTTGTCTGTTCTTTGGAAAAATTATTTATACGCTCTTGAAATTATCTGCATTATTCAAAAACAAGAGGTTTAAAATTGAATTTTGATAAGATAAACACATGCTGATTTTATTGAGATAAAAGTGTGTTTGAGAGTTGATTTAGCTTTTTATTTCTTTATGGTAATAAATTTTTTCTTGGGGATAAAACGAGGAATACCTAACAGTTAAATTTCGTTATAGAAGAGAATTACAATTAAGGTGGTTACTGCAACGAGGATACCATTCTGGATTGTTTAGAAATAAACTAAATAGTCGCTCGAAGTGTGAACGTGTCAGAAGTGAAAAGCAAAGTACTCCAACTCAATTAAACAATACGAGGCGCCACAAATTCTTAGCCGGATATAGAAAATATATAGACATGGTAAAATATAACAATTTTTCCATGACAAGTTTTTCCCTCAAAATGTATTACAGCTGCTTGCCACTTACTATCGTCTTTAAAACTACGTGCCCTGAGGTTTTTCTTTAAATGAGAAAATAAATAATAATCACTTCGAGCCATGTTCGGACTATATGGTGGATGTTCCAATTTCTGAAAGCCGCATTCGCGGATGGCAGCTTGTGAAATGGACGGGTGCATTGTCGTGCAAAAATCGAACACCTTTTGTCAATTTTCCTCTACGTTTTGCACGAATATTGTCCCTGAATTTATGCAACAAAGACGCATGATATATGTGCTGTTGACAGTTGTACTGCGCCCTTTAAAGTCAATGAGTACCTAATATACTGTTACAATTTCAAAATATTGTGGCCATCACCTTTTTCGTTGATTTCTTTCGCCTTTCTGGGACGAGGTTCATCGGTCGCCGACATTACATCCATTCCTCTTTGGATAGAAGATAATAATACAGAATCATTGTTTCATCTCCTGTGACAATGGACTCTAAAATCGGTTTCGCGTCGTCTCCACACATGTTTAAAAACGACCGCGCTCATCACCTTCAAGAGATTCTTGCCCCAAACGAAAACATTTTGCCCACTTTTTTGCAGTGGAATATGAAGGAGATAAATCGCCATAAACGCCGTCTAAATGTTGTTTAATGTGATTAGGCGTATGTCCTTCTTTTGTTAAAAATTCAATGACGGCTCGGTACTCAATTTTCGTTACCTGAGATATTTTCATGCGCTAATCACGTTCTCTGGCTGGCTACTAAAAACTTCAACTACTACTCACATGTGCAACTATAACGCAACAGAGTTTGAACATGCTCGAACCTGTATAAGCCTGTTAGGCGGAGTATTTATGGCGCCTGCCTCGTAACGTATAAGTCTTTCTAATGGGGATGCTATTAGGGTTAGTTTTAATTGAAGATCTTATAGTGGAAGTTGTCGAATGAACACAAAACCTTCGCAATATTGAGCTCAACCACTCCATAGTTACAACATGCAAATATCCGTTTTGCTTATTTATTCTGCATAACAAAAAACAGACAAAATCAACATCCCTGGTGGTCGACGTCTAATTACCATCCAATTAATTATCTAATTTAAACTGACCGCACATCATCATCATCGTGAAGGAAGAAGAGAATCGACCGACCGGCCAAAGGAAGGACCGCGAAACGAGAGAGGAACGGTCTTAAACGTGAAGGTTACCGAAGATAAACAACGCCGATCAATCATTACCTTTTAATGATTATGAAAGTTTAAGGCCTCACGATTTCTCAAATATTTAATGAACCGTACGTGTCTACATTGATTTTTCAGCCGTTAACGTGCGAACGAAGTAAAAAACGAAAAGCAATAAGAAGGAAGAGAAGAAAGGAAAATGAAGCTAAGTAGACCATGGATCCACGGTCCATCGACTCCCTTCACGATAGAGATTTTTCTACCTCTCGTCTATGATTCGATTAAAATGTAATTAAGCAAATATGCTGATCTGGTCGGGCTTGGTTCGTTGAAAATATGGAATAATAAAGCTTAATGATATTGTGCCTGTAAAATTATCCTTAAGAATCAAGATAAACGGTCTTTCAGCGTAAGTGATTTCAAAACCTAGAACAACTGAGGAGGGAAAAGAATTAATATATCAACAAAAATACTATGAAAGATAAGGCTTTCGAAATCGGGCACAGATATTACTTATATTCTTTGCTAGAATCTCATCTCAATGAAAAAAAGTATTAATTATTTAGAAAGCTACCAAAATCCCGGCAAACACCATGCGAGTAGAGAAAGGAAAGCACTAGCACAGGGACATGGTTCTGCCTTACCAGGCGTCATCAGCGCGGATACGAGCGCTCTCCTTCTGCTGCTTACATTATGTCTACCTCTCCGTGGCGACACACACCGAAGTACAGATCCCCGCTATCTACGTCACGGTCTAGGACGACATGACTGTGTTTCTTGGCGCTAGAGGGCGCCGGGAGATATTTTCAATGCCGTTGTGGATGTTGGGGGCATAAACCGAGAGGTAGAGCCCGTTTACTTTCGGAAGACACCAGCGCAAAGACGCATTTTAGGATTAGAAAGAGAAGTTGGTGCTAACCGAGAGAAATAGCTATGTATTTCTTACCTACAGTAAGACCAACAAACATTTACCTCATTTCGGCGTCAGTTGTTGATGTGTTGTCGTTGAATTCGTTTCGTGCTCTCTACATTTAATATTGTTATTGGCGTACTATTTATTAAAAAATCAGTTTTTCTCAAAACTATTTTGAATTAGGGGTAATATTCTAAGTATTTTGTTTTAAACAGATTTTAATGAAGTTGTATTAAATAATTAAGTTACAGATGAGTTGAGAATGTCCGAATCATCGAACGTCGCTAAGAAGAGACAAGTTTTGCATGAGCAATCACGAAACATTGTTTTTAATTTCTACAACCATTTTAAAAAATATAAGAAGGTATGGTAATATTTTTTTTAAGTATTTTTAATACTATTTTTACATATTCATATATCAGTGAAGTCATTATGTTTGTTTACAGGTAACATTTTAGATATTGTTAGTGAAGCTACGGGAATATCTAAAAGTACTGTTGTTAGAATTATTCGAAAGAGTAATTCTGTTGAAGCAGAGCAAAGCGGCAGTTCTTCAAAATACAATGTTGTAAGACATTCACCAAAATCTGCTGTGGAGAATGCTGGGGAAGCAGTTTTACGTCAGGTTATTCACAATTTTCACATAACTGACAAACAGAGGCCTACATTAAATTCTGTATATAATAAAATACAGTCAGATGATACCATTGGTTTTGTAGGCAAGCGCAGCTTTTTAAGAAAGTTAATACTAAAATTAGGATTTAGGTACGTACTAATATTCAAATTTATTATTATTTTAGTAATTAATATATTTATCAAATAACAGGTGGAAGAAGACTACTGGTAACCGAAAGCTTTTGTTGGAAAGATCAAATATACGTGAGCTAAGATCCTCATATATTCGAAATGTTACAAATTATCGGTTACAAGGTCGACCAATCGTGTATACAGGTGAAGCAAAATAAATTTTTATTTGATGTTGAAAAACTAAAGTATTGTATTTTAGACGAAACATACCTCCATGCCAGTCACACAACTCCGTATGAATGGGTTGATAACTCTAACAATGGACTTAAGTGCCCTATATCAAAAGGGAAACGTTTAATAATTGTACATGCAGGTACATTAGTAAAATTTCTTCTAAAATTTTTAGCATGTACTGTATATTTATTGTTTTAGGTAGTGAACATGGATTTTATTGATAACGCCTTGTTGATCTATAAGTCAGGCTAAAAAAGTGGAGATTATCATGACGATATGAACTTCATAAATTATAAAAGGTGGTTAGAAAAACAGTTGATTCGAAATTTGCCACCTAAATCTGTTGTTGTGATGGATAATGCAAGCTACCACAACGTTCTCTCAGTTAAACATCCAACTACTAACAGCAAAAAATCAGAAATGATATAATGGCTAAGTGAACGTGGCATCATATTTAATGAAAATTTGACAAAAGTTGAATTGTATAGATTAGTACGTATGCATAAAAATTTAATACACGTTTAACCTTTTCGTATACTTTTAAAAAGCGCGCGTATTTTGGTCAACATATTTAAGACGGTCAACACATATCAGCTGACAATTTTTGCGCAGCTTGGGTGTCTTCCCAAAGTAAACGCAATCTTTACATAATGCAGGCAGCAGAAAGAGAGTGCTCGTAGCCGCGCTGATGACGCCGGGTAGGAAGAAACATGTCCGTGTGCTAGTGCTTTCCTTTCTCTGCTCGCATTATGTTTGCCGGGAATGATTCCACCAATACCGTGAGCTATATTAATAATAATAATATCAAATGATTCCATAATACATAAATTGTATAGAATATGTCACACTTATATAAGAATAAAGTACATCGAAATATGCATGTATAAACTACACCATATTTGTCGTTAAACGTAAATAGAAAAAGTACAAACAATATATAAGAAACACAAGCAACACAATCAAAACACACATTAAACAATAATTTAGTAAAGAAAATTACCCTACAGAAACTGTTTTAGTAAAGAATTCGCGAGTAGAGTAAAACGATTCACTGATGAAATATTTTTTGAATTTGTTTTTAAATACCATTTTTGTGTTGTTTTTAAGTGTTTCTGGAAGGTGATTAAATTTTTTCAGGCATTGATGTATGGTTTGCTTCTGCATCTTAGTAAGATGTGTTTTAGGCGGTAATAAGTGAGAGCCAGCGTTTCCTCTAGTATTATGGTTATGCCCGAGTTCATATTATTTAAACAGTTCACTGTAATGTTGTTGGACAAACAAAGCAGTCTCTAATATGTTAAAGGACGTCAATGTAAGTATTTTGTAGTTTTTGAATACTTCCTTGCACGAATCTCTAGGCTTTTGCTGAAACACTGCTCTTATACAGGCTTTTTGAATAATAAAGATCCTTTCTGCATTCCCCCAGAATATAATTCCATACTGAAGCCTCAATTGTACACACGCGTAATATACACTTATTGTTAGTGCTGCTGCAGCGCTCACACTTCGCGATATAACTTTGAGTCCGTAACACAGCCCACTCAGTTTTGATGACAAGTCTTCAATGTGAGGGTTCCAGGATAATTCCGAATCTAGTGTGATGCCCAAGAAAGAAGCCCGTTTTACACTGGTAAGTATTTCACTCCCGTAGTTCACTGAAAAACCACCCGAAGTTATGTTAAATGGCAGGATTTGGGTTTTACTTGAATTTAGTTTTAAGTTGTGTGTTTGGAACCATTTTTTAAAAGTTGTTAAATTGGGTTCTATTATATCTGTTATTCTGTGAATCGTCTTTTCTCTTACAATACAAGAAGTATCATCCGCGTACAAAATCGTCAAATTATCGATGATTGCAGGTAAGTCATTCACATACAAAAGAAACAGGAGAGGCCCAAGAATAGTTCCCAGCGGTACGCCGTACCGGATGGTCTTCCAGCTGGACTTTATTTTTGCTCCGGAATTTTCACTTGCCGTAACACACTGCTTTCTCTCCGTTAAGAAAGACTCGATCCAATTCAGCGCAGCATCCCTAAATTAGCCTATTAGCATTATTTTTGGTTTAGCTACCACAATCATTTTTATTTCAAAGAAAAACCCAAAAGCATCTAATTTTACACATGATTCCGCATATATTTCAGCAAACGACATTAAAACTTATTTTGAGCGTGTGTAACTTACATCTTTAATACTAAATAAACATCTTTTCCAGTTGTTAAGGTAAATGTATCAATAAATATGCGCATATTTTTAAGCTTATAAGTTAAATGCGCAAGGAGAACGATGCATTTCGCGTTGTTGTCCGTTTATTCGTGCATTCGTTCGTTAGGTTTGCTTTTTCTTTTGTAATTTGCGCGTATGTAGGACTTGTTTTTCATAAGCTGCTCTCGATATTGGGCCCGTGGCGAAATTACGGCTGCCGTTGCGTCGGCCGCTTGCCTACCCAACCTATATGGATAAGGAGATGCTATCGTCGTGAGTTATTACACGCCCACCGTTCTTCAACCTCTTCACGTTTGTATGTGTGTGTCTGCGACAGCCACCGCGATCTGCTCACCGAACTGCCTATGGAAGGACATGTCTACATGTGTGTGCATATATAGAGATATACAGTCAATTACAAAAGTTATTACGTTCTGTGCTGATAATAATACAAATAATGGTGAAAGAAGCTTCAACGATCTTCTTTGAAATATCATTGCCTCAAAAGAAAATTGAGAACATCTCGTAAAAGTTGATAAATAGATATTGTCGATTATTAGAGCGAAAGAAGAAGTTGATTGGAACTTGTGAAACTTGTGAAATCGTTCAATTCTGGCTTGGGATTAAACTATTTGTGTCCTTATAATCTCCCACCGCATCACATATCAACGTATTAGTAAAGATTACATTGGAAATGGAACGAACGTTTTTACAAATATACTTACTTTACCTATCCAGAGACCTCTTCTACCATCGGTCTAGAGCAGCCATGTCAAACCCCAAATCACTGGTGAGCCAAAAGCATTAAGACCGTAGACTAGGTGGGCCACGAAACCTAATCTTTAAGAAGACAAACTACTGAAAATCTTAACGAAAAAAAGTACTATTATAAGACAAGTATATTTATTAAATTTTCAATAAAAAGGACATTACATAAAAACACAAACATTAACTTCTTTTGCCAGATATTTGACATCTTTTGTCTCTAATTAAGTTGTCTATTTGTGGCGTGAATTTATCGGGTGAAATAACTTTTAAAACTGCATCCAAGTGTGCGTCCGTCAATCGCGATCTTGCGGGAAATTTGTTTTCTTTCATCAAAGAAAATAATTGTTCACACTTATGGGTAACGCTGGCCACGAGCGGTACCGCGCATCGGCGTAGAATCAGTTCGGACCGAGAGGAACGGTAGTATTACTTCGTCTGCGGAGCAGTACGGACATTTTCGCTGCCGGTCATTTGCGCAATTGTTTATCTGTCCTAGAAAAATTATGATTTCGTCAGCAAAACGGCCGCGGTCGGACAAACTTCGAAAATTTATTGCAGAAATTCCAGACTTAATATATGAAGGTGCTAAAATTAAATGTGTAATCTGTAAAACTCCGTTAATGTGTTGGTCCAGACAACATTGTCTACGACACGTAAATAGTGAAAAGCATGTCTCAAAAAGAAATTGCGCACGAGACAATGAAAAATTTATATTTAATTTATGCGTTACGTTTATTGCATGTAATATACCGTTTAATTGACTATACAAGGAATCATTTATCTGCTTTTGGAATAACTTTGTTTCGCGATACTCTACTATTTTACTCGCTTATCAACAACTTTTTACCCTCCTCCCCCCAGACCCAACGTTTTATTAACATCGCCTATTTATAGAATGTACTCTTGCTTTAATAATATTTCTGATCTTAATGTTGATATTAATTGTTCTGATCTTTGTGCAGTATTAAATAATGTTTGGTGATTATTTACATGTATAGTATTGTAATTTAGTTCAACTTTCGTTTTTATTGTAGCTTATTGGTACATATTTATAACCTATAATCTTTTTGTCCTGTTATTAGCCTCTGTCGTTTGTTGGACAATAAATAAGTTATTAACTGGGGAAGGTAAAATAAAAGTCTATTTCTCAGAATAACTCTGTTTTAATAAACGTGCTGCTGGTTTCGAGAAACTTGTCTCATCATCAGGCAAGCTGAAAGGATTCATTAAAATATTTAGTAGTAGATAATGTAATTAATGATAATTAGTTTTAATTATTATATGTTATTGTTTCTTATATAACAATAGGATGAAAACCTTTTTTGTAATAAACATTGTACTGATAATAATATAATGTAAAGGTATTTTTGAGAACAAAATATGAATAAGCAATAGTTTAGATTTTTATAAAAGTTCTAAAGTATGAATAAGAATCTATATTGTAAGTCAAAAAGATAAAATGTATGTAAAGTTGTAGAAATTTTTTTTTTAATAAATACTTACTACATGTTCGTTGGCTAGTGTTTTTTCTCTCCTCACATTGTTTTTGTTGTTAATGATTCCATCAATATTTAAAACAAAAGAATTATTTCAATTCGTCGTTCAATTTGTCGTTTACAGCGGCGCCTACTAAAACAGCTAAACGCTGTTGGTACGGAAACGGTAAAAAATATTCCACAGTTTTAAAGTGCCGACTTGCTACGCAGAGGTGAACTTCTATTGCTCAGCTTCTAGCCAGCTTTAAGCGCCGACTAGCCACGCAGAAGTTTTCTGAAATGAAAATTTGAGGGGTTTATATACCTAGATTTTGCATGACGTTGCACTTTTTACTCATGACTAAAGCTGGCCACGAGCGGTACAGCGCAGTAGCGTAGAGTCGACCAGGCCCCGCGTTCCACTAGAGTTATTCTGCTAATAGAGATGTTTGCTGCCGCAAATAATTTCGCTCATCTTTTAAATAAAAATTAAATAACACGTGCTCAAACACTAACCATTTTAAGAGTCCTCCGTGAAATCACAAAGTGAATAATGTCTGTTAAATATCTGCAACATTAGATATGTTTCAACTGTTGTTTCGGCAAAACTAGTACGGCATGAGGAAAAATGCGTTTATATCCAGAGAACGAACGTTCTACATCTAGTGACGTAATATTTGCGTAAGTAAAATGATCTTTCAAATAACTTAACGATTCTGTTGACGCACCTTCACAAATGTGTCTTAATGTGACAAAATCAGAATTTTTTTTCAAAAATACTTTCAAATTTTTCTAGAACAGAAATATTTTTTGCGTCTTCAATCGCGCATAGCTGTGCGTGAACATGTTGCACTATTTGTAGAGATTCTTCTAACGGCACCGCAGGATTTTGTAATTTTTCTATTGCATCTGCTAGCCCGAAGTAATTGTCGTGAATGATTTTTAAATCCATTTTAACCTGACTATCTTGAAATTTCGACTGGCTTTTCTGGATAGCGGCAGCTTCCTTTGTATCGAATTGTAAAACCACGTTCTTAATATTCTCAAAATATTTATGATAATAAAACGCGGCCTGCAACCATGTTCCCCAACGAGTTAGAATAGGTTCTGGTGGCTCTGGTATATGGGGGCACAGTCTGTGAAATTCGCGAATACGTTTCGGTGATTTGACAAATACTGCTTTGGTATGCGCTATTAAAGCGTCTACCACAGGATAACATTTTCCGATACTATCCGCCACAAGATTGAGAGCATGAATGTTACACGTAATGTGTAACAAATTAGCAGAATGCTTTTTAAGAGACCGGTCTACAGAAAGCATGTTTGTAGCACCATCACTCACTAACATCAAGAGTTGGTTTGTTGTCAAACTTGTCCAATGTATTTAACACTAACTTTGAAATTACTTCGGCAGTACACTGTTGTATTCGTTTGGAGACTAATAGAATTGAAGGTGCCGATTGATGAGGTTTCAATTTGCGTGCCATTACATTAAGAGCAGAATGTTTCTTCCGATCTGTTGTTTCGTCGACACATAACCACAACGATGTTCGACTTGGTAATTTGCACTCCGAATAGTTATTCCAAAGGCAGATAAATGCTTCCTTGTCTAGTAAATTAAACGGTATATTACATGCGATAAACGTAACGCATAAATTAAATATAAATTTTTCATTGTCTCGTGCGCAATTTCTTTTTGAGACATGCTTTTCACTATTTACGTGTCGTAGACAATGTTGTCTGGACCAACATATTAACGGGATTTTACAGATTACACATTTAATTTTAGCACCTTCATATATTAAGTCTGGAATTTCTGCAATAAATTTTCGAAGTTTGTCCGACCGCGGTCGTTTTGCTGACGAAATCATAATTTTTCTAGGACAGATAAACAATTGCGCAAATGACCGGCAGCGAATATGTCCGTACTGCTCCGCAGACGAAGTAATACTACCGTTCCTCTCGGTCCGAACTGATTCTACGCCGATGCGCGGTACCGCTCGAGGCCAGCGTTACTCATGACATATTGCGACCTCGTACAAGTTCCAATTTGATTGATTAATGAGGCATATATACTATTGCTCAAAAGTAATATACAATGTTTTCGAAATTATTTAACAAAATAAAAGTTTGATCAAATTGAAATATATTTTAAAGGAATACTACAAAACATGACTGTATAATCCTTATACTCTTTTCTAGCTTAAAAGTCCTTAAATTTGTGTGGACGGCTAGTGGTTTCTCACAGCATTATTTTTGATTTCTGTAATTCATACTAAATTTGACAATGAAAACAAGATTGTATAATGATAGAGATAAATTACATGAAAATCTTCTGTCATAGTACAAATGCAAATTATACAACCAGATTCAACTTCACCAATCTCTCCCCTGTACCACAGAAACTCAGAAGATAAGTTACCGTCGCTTATATCCCGATACAAGGAGTCGAATAAACATAAACTAAATAGTCCAAAGAAGGCCTAGCACGCACCGCATAAAATTGTCCTCGTCTTCGTCTTTCTCTCGACGATCCCTCGTCTATGCTGGGATATCCATAACGCGTTTCGTTCGTCGGGTTATTTGTGCCCCGACCATCGGGTGATTGATCGATTTGAACGCCGAAGAACATTAGTTCCGATTATCTTCTTTTGTAATCGTGAGACCCTTACCTCACGCTCTCGTCTCGTCGTCGCGAGGTGCCTCTCGGTCCTCTAGCCACGGCGACCACAAATTTATGATCTAATTAAGCAGATTATTGAAATATCTTCCGCTCCTTTCCAATGTATACGTGTGTATGGATGTATGCATGTGTCTTTTGTAAGTCCGCTAGGCGAGCGACTGCCGTCCCGTCGAGGTTGTGTAATTAATATGAAGAAGCGGCTAATTAAAGAGGAAATGAGGAACGTATGTATACGGTTATAGAGGAAGGGTATTTGAGGTTACGAAAAGAATTTGTAAGGCAGCGATTATAAATCTTATTATTGGGAAATTGTTGTTGCGATCGATTGCTTGACCTAATTGATATATGACAGAACTTGGTATATGTAGATGGAGAGCTTTATTATTCTTAATATAGTCGGGCTATGATATAAATAGCTTTAATAGTTTCATTGTAACAAAATGCCTTTGTGGGTGTTAGTTGGGGGCTTTCAATGAACCTTAGTGCTACTCTAAGATCTTCCTCCTTAAGTTCAGTGGATGTGAGAAGTGACCGGTTTGATCTTCAGCTTTTTCTATTGGACTGGTGCATAAATACCTGGCGCTTTTTAAGAAAAGTTTGGTAATGAAAACGAAAAATAAAAATGCAACAAAAACATGTTTAGATGATTATTCCAGAGCATATTCACCATCAACTTCAATTACTGCTTCCCATTTGCTTGGCAGACAGTCGATTCCACGAGCAAAGAAGTCACGATTCTTGGAGGCCATCCACGCTTTGACATCGGCCACCAACTCATCCAAATCGTCATAAATTTTGGTACGTAGGCTTCCGCGATCGTCAATAACACTATATTCTTGGTTTCCGAGTTGGGACTGCGTGGTTATAGCTTTTGCCGACGTTTCGTTCACACTCTTATCTGGGCCCAATTCGCTTCTTCAAGAACTGAACTACTGAGACTCTGATCCGCAATAATTATTCTAGAAAAGATATTCAAGCTACCATTAACCGCTACACCAACTCTTATCCATAGCAACTCCTCTCATCTAACCCTAATTTCCGTAAGCATGCGTATCTACATTCATGGTGTCACGGATCGCACTAGCAAGATTCTCTTCAGAAACAACATAAGAACCATCTTCAATCCCAATTTCAAACTCTCAAATTACCCATCAAAGATCGCAATCATCTGGAAGCCTCTGGTGTCTACCATATTTCATGTTCGGTAGTGTGTACATCGGTGAAACAAAGCGACCTGTCAACACTCGTGTAACTGAGCACTAGCGTTGTACGTGGTTATTGAGTGTAGCCGGGTCCGTGCTGGTTGAGCATGGACTGGAAACTGGCCTCCAAATCTAATTAACTCTACCCTAATCTTGCCTCCCAACCCTCACCATTATAGTAAAGAAATTCGTGAATCAATAGAGATTTTAAAATACCCCAGCAATTTAATCACGAAGATGGCTACCCCTTACATCTCCCGTGAAAATCCTAACTGATCAAATCTCCTAGCAACCTCCACGCTTCATTGATCCATAACTTTTCCTCTCCGTTGATCCGAAACAAACCCTATATAAACCTCTCCGGAACGAATAGTCCCCCATAAGGGTGTGGACGAAACGGCGGCAAAAGGCTACAATAAAGACGCAGTTGCAACCCGAAAATCAAGAGTATAGCGTCATAAGTATTGTTTGCCTGTCAGTTTTTCACTGAGCGATTGATGTGGTAATCCGTGGGCGCCTCTGTGGAAGAATATGGCGGACGAGGAAGCAGTTCCCGACCCTTATTGGTGATGGATTCCACGACACGACGTTTAACATATGGATGCGAATTATCGTGGAAGGCGATTTGGTTCTTTTTACGCGGTCTTTTCATCTTGATTGCAGCGTGAAGACGATCAAGCTGACCCAGGTCGACGTCGCTGTTAATCTTGAATTGGCGTTTGGCGTTTTTATCCGGAATGCGCCACTGTTGACGTTGATCTTCTTCATTCCACCAATAACAAATGCCATTTGAAATGATCTCTCGTTATTTATGTCACGTCTTCTGCATAAAATCGCGTTTTCATTTCTTATTTCCGCTACGTTAAGGTATTGTAGTTATAGCTAATATATTGGGAATACTATTAAAAGAAGTGCCGAAAATAAAACATTTTTGAAATTGAAAGAGAGCAATATTCTGAAGTTACGCAATAAGTAGGGGTAAATCGGGGTATAAATATTAATTTTGTTTAATTGGGACTAAGGACTAAACAAACATTAGATTAGAGGAAGAATATTTAATAAAATTGCAATTCTTTATACATATTAATACAAAATACTGAAAAATAGACAAGTTACGTTTCTTGCTTTGTAGCTATAACGCATTCTTCGTTAGAATCTATGATTTCTAAAATTTTTAAGCCCTTCTCAATTGGGCTAAGATATTCTGGGAAGCTTGTAATTGTCGTGTGCTTTTCTGGGTCTGAAGTGTCGGATACTTCAATGCTCTCAGCTCTTAACGATGTAAATCCAACAGTCCGTTGATATTATCACGATTGACTTCCAAATCTAATTACCTGGCAATATTAACAACTATGATCAGTTTCTGGCGTTGTTTTTGTTTAGTTTTCAAAGAAAAATGGACAAAGTTTCTCCCAGACGCTATTCAATGTTTTTTTGGGAAATTTCTTTCCAAGATTTTCTAATGACTCCTACGACATCCAAATTATTGAATCGTTTCTTTAACAGTCATCTCATTGTTTTACGTCATAGCTTCGTTTAAATGTGCAAACGAACGTCTCGTACAACAATAAATCTTTAATGTTTTAATGATTCTCTGGTCCATCGATTGAAGCATGCTGGTAGTATTTGGAGCGGGTCGAAATCAATTAGGGTAACCATCACTTTAAATGGAATCTCTTTCTGTTTAAATGTACAATAACGCTGCATCGCCGGTATAAGGTGGTGATTAAGTCCTTTTATGCACTTTTTCCAGAACAGGCCAGTCTCATACACGTTAAATACAGTTTCACTGCTATAGTCTGATAGTCACTTTCGGTTGAACCAATTGTTACTAGCTACAAAGTTTTCATTTTTCCTGCTTCTCCAGCTCCTTCTTTCAACCTCTCAAAAATCAGCTTAGCTTGATAGCATACAGTGTTCCGATCGACTAGACAATTCTTTACTTTTAGTTTATCTTCATACTATAACTTCAGCACTGTTTTCATCTCAGCAATAATTTCATGATGTTTACGAATTATGCTTGAGTTCAAAGATTGAGCATATTTGACCGCATCGGCAGTTCTTTCTTTATCAAACGATCCAATGTGACTCTGTGTGAGTAATTCATAACTGCAATATGTAGGTGTTTCCGAACTTTTAACATTGAATAACGTTGCCGCCATTGTTAGACACATGCTCCCTACCTAGTTTTCTTGGATAATCTCACGTATTTGCAAATTACGATCAATCGACTATTATACGTTCTCGACATCAGTGCAGATTTTAGGAAATTCATACAGCTTATTTGGTGCCTACATACTCTTATAGCGGGAGCATTTTGCAACAGAGCCTACGTGTTTTTACCGCTACAGACTTCCAGAACTTTCCCAGGCGGTATATATTGCGAATGCGCGGTTAATACTTAATTCTTTTAATACCAACAGAAGAAGACCATGGAAATGCAATCATACAGCGATTTACACAATTTTAATACGTTCTCAATGGTAAACGTTGGGGAGGTCGTACCGTACTCGAAGAGATTTATTGCGTCATATTTTAATATCGGACTTTTGTGAACGTTATTCCTTTATGTTTCATACTACTACACGCGTATACGCTATACGAGAACGCCGCATCGAAAGTAAAGAACGAAAAAAAAAAAAACAAAAAATAAGAAGAAAGAAATCCCATTCGTACGCTTCATTCATCTGTTTCCGGATTATAAATTGACATCAACATGCGCGCTTTCACGCACAGCTATACGAGCGCCGATTTTTACACAAGCGAGGCGGACAATGGCCCAGCACAGGTTAATCTTTTCGACTTTATTATCCCTCAAAAGAGGCCCGCACATGTGCGGGGCGTATTTATAGCTCGTGCGGGCATAAATGTCATCTTGATGGATATACGCACTGTACGTCGTCTTTACGATATTATTGGGTCAGTAAAACGCGTCAAAATTCAGACGTTGTCCGAAGATAATATACCATCTCATATTTATTCATAACAAAAGCAACCATAAGATCAAAACAGATATTGAATGACGTAATTTTGTCAACATACTTTTGTGTCAGACTGTATATTTAGATATCGTTACGTACAACACCTTCATGCTGTCCGCACAGAGGACTACAACAACACCCTACCGAATTAACATATAACCAGAGCGAAAATAAGCTATTATATTCTCACTCTGCGATTCTCACTTCGAACTGTGTCAAAATCATTAATAAACGTTTGGACAGTTCGAAAAATCCTGCCCACAATTGCTGTAAGAATGCAACTATTGATATCGTTTCGATCGATTCACTTGTTTTTGAAAGGTAATTTTCGATAATTGAACATTGCGACTTTCGTGCTTCCTCTGGATTACTTCAAAATTCACCAAATTGTAAAACAGTTCTCCTTAAAACCCTCTCAATTTATCTTATTTTATGCTTATGAACGAGGATCAAAATAAAACGCTTCTTAAATGTTTTACAAAACGTCAAACGCTTATGGGTGAATAGACTTGCGGGCTCAACAAAATTAGTTGACACATTCGGCTTATAGATGTAGCCAACAGTATTAATGTAATTTTAAGAACTATCAAAATTACTTCTATTTTAAAACCTAACACACGTGGGTGTTGCTTAATTAAGAAGTTTACGATCTTGGTGGTTATGAAGTGCCTATGCGGCGGTATCGAGCACGATGTCCATTTATTGTCAACCGGGGTAATCTGCTTATGTCCAGAATTCAGTGTCGGGATGAAAAGAAAAAAAAAATAAATCAAGCGTTTGCAACGGGTTTTAGTATAAGTTAATTACGGACTTGAATAATTTAAACGGCGGTCTTTCTCGCGCAGGAATCTAACAAACAGCTGATGGTTGTGATTGGGAAAAATGTTCCAGAGTTTCCGGCCGAAGCTGACTGCCTCCGGGATATTTCTCGGGCTTGGAAAATATTCCAAGGTGCCCGGCGAGAATCCGACTACCCGAGGGATATTTCCCGGATTCTACTCACCCTGTTGTAGTCAGCGTGTACGCCGACTTGCCACGTGGATGTAAAACTATTACTTAGCCTATTGTAGTCTGCGTAATCGCCGACTTGCCACGCAAGAGTCTGTCGAAATGTGAATCTGGAGGGTTTATATACAATTCTTGACCGTGACGTTGCACTTTTTGCTTCTGACGTACTGTGACCTTGTATGTGACGCGTACAAGTAAAACATTCGTTACGAATATCGTTACACAACTTCAATCGGTTTGATTAATGAAAAATATACACTGGTATTCAAAAATAATATACAGGGTTTTCCAAAATTAATTTACAAAATAAAAGTTACAAAATAGAAGTTGAATAAAATCGCAAGATAATTTAAAGATTTGTTAGAAAAGATAATTGTTATAATTTTGTATTCTTTTCCGTTAGCCTAGAAGTCTTTAAATTTATCTGGACGGATAACAGTTCGTCACAACATTCACTAACTTTAATGTTCGTATATTTCATAGTTTTTCCTTTAATTTTTTTCAATAAATGTCAATATGGTTTCAAGAAATCGCTGTCAACTTCTCGTGCTTTAAATAATCTCATTTCAGCTATTCAGCGCGATTTTAACCCTGGGGAATATGTTAGGGAGGTATACTGCAATACGTCCAAGACCTTGGACCGTGTTTTCTTCAGCATTTTGTTAGAGAAATTATTGTATTACAGTTTTACTATTGCGAGCGCGTATCTTTTGATGGTGTATCATTAGATTTTTACGATGCTTCCATTGGAGTTTCCCAAGGACCTGTCTTAGCACCGCTTTTGTTTTTAATTTATATTAATGATGTTTCTATTTGCAGCTTTGACGCACAATTTACTTTGCATGCTGACGACATAAATTTAGTAACAAAAGTTACTAACTTATCTTCCTTGGATTTAGTGCTGTTTAAACACAATTATAACGCTTGAACGTATAATAATATTTGTATAGATTATAATAACAGTTGTCTAAAACTCAAATTGCTTTGTTGGAACACCTAACTCCAAAAATGTTTAAAATGCTTCTGGAATCGTTAGAAATTGAAATTATAACATAGTTAGAACTTGATCATCCTTTTACATTTTTTTAAACTTTACTAAACTGTTTAGGCCTACATATCTCTCCTTTGACAACCGAAAAACTAACTTCTCAGCATCTTGGGGCTTGGTTTACAGGTGTATTCTTACCAAATACTGGAGCTGAAAGTGTTCTGTTATTGGGTTCTTGAAGTGACGTTCAAAATTTAGTACCAACGTACAAAAAAGTCAATAAGTCAATGGATTTCGTGGATGAAAAATTTTTAGAAGGATGAAGCATCACTTCCTTCCTTAGGAAAGCACTTTAGATCACTACAAATTCGATGTAGAGTAATTTTGACCAAATGCATTACTTTTTCGGAGTCACAACTAGGGGTTTTCATTTTGAAATCGTAGGCTACTCCGTGTTTGATCCTTTAATTTGATCTCTTCGGAGAGTCGAAACTATTCGTCGGCACTCTTTGATCCCTAGAATTTTCATTCGAATAAATCGTTTTCCAAAATGCTTTCCTAAGAAGAAAATGTGTTGACTGCAGATCAGACTATGATCAGCAGCCCCGAAGACCTCTCAACAACCTTTTTTAAGTGATTTTCCGAGATTATCAGGAAATGTTAAACAAGTTTGTCTAAAAATGTTTAGAACGGGGAATTAGGCTATGGTGCATAATGCTTATGAAGTACTATAGATTGAAATTGGTGTATCTCGAGGGAAAAGAGTCAGATCGAACCAAATGAAATTGAATTTTGAAGGGAAAAAATAGTACAAAATGGTAGCATAAGCAGAAATGTGCAAAAAATCCCTGTGCTTACAAGATAACTTCAAATATCACGAAAATCATCTTTTGAGGATATCTCAGATTTGGATTAAGCATAAAAAATTGCACAAGAAATGGTATTTCTGACTGAGGTGGCAAAACTTTGTTGGATCGTGTTACCGGTGTAACTTTTCTTCTATAACATAAAAAATAAAGTAATAGATTCCTTTAGACCTATTGAAAGTTGGAAATTTTATGGATTCGTAAATTTTTCTATAGGCTTATATTCGGCTTCTTCCAATAAACAAAAAATAAACAAGCATTAAAACAAATAACTAAAAAATTAAGAAACAGATCTCAATACCATCCCATGGTCTATATGATTAGTAGACCATTTTTTCTAGAACTCACCATCTAATACTTAATTAACTCCTAGGTAATTACTTTTTCGTAACATTCGAAACTAAATCTTATTAAGAATCTGTCCATCATCAACCAAGCAATAAACACTAGGCGAAAATCCAATCAGAATTATATACCTAGTAACTAGATCCATAGAAAGACTCAAAGTAAACAAAAACCGAACGCATGCGCAGCATTTTTATAATCATACATTTTATCGGTTTCTCGGTATCGCGATTACGATATCGCAATTCCGCTGAATACTTTCACTTCCAAGAGGAAGACGAGACCGGTCGCAAGCCAGCACAGCCATAAATAGAACAAAAGCGCTATAATATAGTTACCTATACGTTTCTCTCGGTCTTTTAGCCTCGGATCAGCCGTTTGACATCGCAATAAAGCTTTCAAATTAAGCGGCAGCGGACGACGGGACCCATGACGCACCGGAAAGATATAGCCAGAAACGGCTAAGAGATGCCCGAAGATTGATATATGGATATGCCTTAATGATTGGACGTCGGGTAATCAGAGGAACAGTTCTCATTTCATCATCCTTGTATAGAGATGTAACGTTTTGATAGGACAACGTCGAGCATACTTACGTTACGTATAAAGATATACAGGGTGAGTCATCTTCGTGGGCTTGAAAGATTATGCCGTTGTAAATGGACATTTTTGAAACGTTTATTTTCTTGTTATGAGGTACTAATTTAACTGGTGTATATTTACACCGTCAAACGCAGCTGTCATTCGAACACGTATAGTGTATTCAGGCCACTCGGTCAATGTGAAATTCCCTCTGGCGGATATTAGCTCTTTTTCAAAAGCCTGTAGTCCTTCCCGAGCCTCTGATCTTCGGAGTGGGGATACTATATAATTTAATTAAGTCCAGACAACGACAAATGTGGGGTAAAGGGGACGATACTCCTCTTCTGTACAATTTCTATATTTAGTAAATCCTGAAAATCAATGAAAAACGTTCCTACAACAAACAGCAGGGTAAATTCAGAAGCATTTCGAGTATGAGTTCATAAATTACGAGGGATGATCGTAAAATAAGGTTCCCAAAGCCCTACAGCAGTAATAAGACAACATTGGCGTGTGCAGCAGCTCTCCCACTCTATATACGTACCACTCTCGTCTTGCTACGCCGTTCAATGTTGGCTAAGCAGCCGTCTGAGATGGAACTCCCGATCTCCGCCACCGCCACGTGCGAAATTCGCGCTGTGATACGTTTCTTAAACGCGAAAGGGGTTTCACCTATAGACATTCATCGTCAATTAACCGAAGTTTATGGAGAAAAGTGAGAAGATAGCTGTTCAACACGTCCGCAAATGGTGTAGGGAATTCACTGGAGGTCGGACGGAAATTCACGATGAAGAGCGGAGCGGAAGACCGTCAGTTTCAGAGAAAATCGTTGAAAAGGTCAAGAGCATACTGCTTGAACAACTCGCTCTTCGGATTCCTGAGATTTCCAACACCACAATTGAAAAGATTCTTGAAAGGACTGGCGGCAGAATTTTACGACATGGGAATACAGAAGTTGGAGCACCGTCTGCAAAAATGCTTGGATACAAATGACGATTATGTCAAAAAATAGCTTAAGTTTTTACCTTTAAAACGATGTGTAATGTTAAGGAAATAAAAAATGTTGTCTATTTTTTAAAAATATGGGAATCTTATTTTACGATCATCCCTCGTAAATATCTTCCGTAACGTTTTTGTCAAGTACGTCAGTGAAATTTACTATTGGACAGTTACCACTGAAATTCTGAATCACATAATATCATATTTGAGTCATCCAATCGCGTCACTGCATTCATTACATTATGCCAGATTAGTAAATAGATTTATTTATCGGAAATTTAACATTAAATTATATTTGGAAGAGCATTATCAAAATTTGCTGTCGACAAAACAATCGCTATCGCGATTAAAATAATGGAGTGAAGGGACGCCAATTAATTTGATTACGTTTGGCCAAGCTTTCATCGAGGTAACTCGTATTGTGACTGTGTTCCAAGTTTCAAAGTGTGTAATATTCAAATCATAGTAAAAATTCAGGGTAGACAGAGGTTGGAGTTTGAGAATTGACAGTTCCTCGTGAATCCCATTTGACATAAAATTTTTATGACATCGTCTTAGAAATCCATCATCTTTTAGTTTTAATTTTCGTTAATTTCCATTTACTGATATAGAAATTCGTCTAAAATTGTCGAAAGAGTGCGTAAGAACACTTCCGAAGCTCCAGTTCATCTAATTATTTAATTAATTTACAAAAATTCAATTTTTTTGAACAATTTTCCTGTTTTAAAACATTACAGTACAGAGCGTTTCAAAAGTTTGTAGCTACACACAGTTGTATTCTTTTAAATGGAACATACTACGATGAGCTTCAGTTAAGAGTATATGGAGAAGTGAAGCCGGCAGTACGGCAGTGTTGGTAAGGTGGGCGACACCCAGATTCTGTATCCAAGCATGCCTTGCCAATGCAGGTACTTGAATGGGTAACCATCAATTTTAATGAATATGCAACCAGTTGAGCACTGCGGGTCAAAACACGCTATGGCGTTCAGCTGCATTCTCTCGCCCCCCTTTATCTTCTTATAGGGGGAAGTGAATAAAATGGGAATTTAAAAAATTACGTACGCAAGTTATCCTTTAAAGCTAACTCAGCCAAAATATTTTCAACTTATATATCTCCCGTCGGTATATCGGACTTCCCCATTTTAAATACAACAGTACCATTTTTATGTCAGATTTGGATTCTGTGTCAAATTTTGAAATTAGTTTATGCAACATGCCTTATCCCTAAAATTCACTCTTAACGAAATACTGGATCTTTTTGAAAAAGTTAGAGTTTTTATAATAATAGATAAATTTGCTAAATTATACAGGGTGTGCCAGAAGCGAGGGGGCAATATAAGAGATATTTAAACTGAGAAATCTCTATTTTTTAAATAGCAACCTCAATTTACTAAGCGGTATTAGAATCTTCGCCAAAAAATTAAGCAAAAATGCATAGCAAGTGCTATTGCTAAAAAGAGACTGTCAGTCTCGGGGTACCGGGTTCGATCTCCGGGCCTGCAACTCTCAGAGTAAGGTTTTCCCTAGTTTTCTTTATTTTAAATTTGGCGAATGCTGAGAGTGAATATCTTTATTATTATTATTATTATTATTATTATTATTATTATTATTATTATTATTATTTATAAAAATTTTGTGAAAATCTCCTCATTCTCAAACGTCGCATTTTTCAATATCAGTTTCGATTTGCCATGGTTACATAATTGAAGGTAGCTGTCAAATGTACTGTCAACAGTAATAAACACACTAGTAATTTGTCAACGTAATTAACTCTCAATCATTCATACTATAGTACAATAGTTCATAATTACACATGCTTCTTAATTTAAACAAAATATCCCACTTAGGATTTTCAAATGATTATTGAAATTTAATTATAATTTACGGGAAATGCAATCGCATTATCGATAAAACGAGTCGGTTTTTCATGAGAGAAATCCACTCGAGACACTGCAGCTGTTAAAAATTCTAAAGATTTTGGTTGGTTTATGAAAATATCAACAAAAGCCAAACCCCTGGTAGATGACGAGAATACTACTGTATTGGGTTATTTTACTGCACACCCGACTAACTCGATCCACTACGCAGAACAGGCGTTTAGAACATTGTCCAAAACAATTCACAGAATTTTAGTGAAACATAACTGGTAGCCTTTTAAACATAGCACTGTGCAGAGTATAATACTTAGGGAACAGTTTTTAACTCGAACATAAGATGATGCATTTTTGGATTATACCTTTTGGAGCAATGTAGCCAAATTTTGCAGAATCGAAATGTGTAACCGTAAGAATGTTCATTTTTGGATTTCAGAAAACTCACACGTGGTAAAAGAACGAAATTTTCAAAATTCTTGGAGTTTTTACGTATTCGCTTTGAAGAACGATAGAATGATGTATGTTTACTTTTATAAACACAATTTAAATGGAATGCGTTATGAACAAAATTTACATAACGTCGCAGAATAGGATGATGAGAGTAATAGCCGCGGCACCCTGATTATATGAAGATCTCCAGATACCAAGTCTGACCCAACATCTGCGCAAGGTATCAAGGAGAACACTGGAAAGAGATCGAGACTTCGCAAATCTTCTGCTAGCGAGAGTGGTTGGCGATTTCCTGGACCATCCTCCTCCTAGAAGTAAAGTGATCTAATTCCATGACACAATTTTCTATTAAAAAGCATGGCAACAGCAACTACTATCAAGAATAATTGACCATTTGAACACCTTCCCTCACTTTCAAAAGACAACGAGCAAATCGTACGGGCGGGAGGAACAAAACCGTCTACGACTGACAAAGAAGCTAAAAGATCCAGCTCTAGCTCCAGTAGGAAAAAGAGGATCTCTGGCTTGCGTCTTGTTAGCAATTTAGAGGCACATAAACCAGTGTGAATGCTTTTACGTCCAATCTAAGCATCAACAATCATATCTGTTTAATGCGTAATTCCAGAGAAATAACGGTTTTTCTAAATGCCAACTTAAAAAAAAAGAATCCCTAATAACTGTGAAATCCTTACATTTTGCCTCAGAATTTAACGAGAATTCCAAAAGTGTTCTATTACAAACTTATGAGACCAATCGAACTTCATAACAAGAAAAAAAGCCGTTTTGAAAAACCTTTTCATTCACAAAGACAATCTGCCGAGCCCCCGAAGACGATTCGCCCTGTATATTTGACTAGTAGCCTGGACGGAAAGACACTTTAATCAGACTTTGAGCTATTTCATCGGTCGATTGTGAACGGAATAATAGATTCTTCAATAACAATTGCGTCCTCCTTGGGAAAGATATAAGACACGGTAGCCGTATCTCTATACGTCTTGGTAGCTACGATCGTATGGGTATAGAACAGAAGAACAGAGGCAGATACGATCTGAGGTATTCCTTCGAGTCAAGTGGTGCCAGTAATTGATTATTGTTTATGAGTTTTTATTGCGTAATTTGGTTCAAATGGAATCAGATCGCTGTGAAAATAACATCCGTCTACATCTTTTTTAGATATGACAAGTATTGTATTTGGATCGGGGTATCTGTCTTTGTATAACATAAGAAGATATAAATAGAATTAACATTCCAAGTAGGAGAGAGTGGGGCTAGATTCTACGATTTTCACATGTACCTAAGAGTTGTAGTAATTGTGACAAATCATAGTCCGTCCCTGTAAATTTAAAGACTTTTCACACCAAGAAATATATTAAAATTATAATTTGAATAATTTTGTAATGATTTTTTTAATTATTTTCGCACTTTCGTTAAATTTTTAATCTTGTCACTTATTTTTCAACGTCACTGTATATAACTTCTGAACTATTAGTGTATAACTCGCCGACCAATCACTGTAAAGCTTGTGTAATATTCTATTTTTAAATTGTTCTTATCCGTCTACGTCATGTACAAGAAACACATACGTCACCCCGATATTTTGTATATAAAGTCGACCAGAATTGCAATCGAAAGAAGTTCCCTCCTGCCCGACCCTTCGCTGACGAAATACTGTCTGAAGGGACTTAGCTCGTTGACTGTCAATGTTGCCTTGATTCACTAGGTGAATTTATTAGCTAATGCTCCCGACTTAAGAGTTCATACCCGTATTGAATTTATCTCACCGTATAGAGCTGTTACCAACTGAGTTTTGTCAATTGGAAATCGGACTTGTTCTGAGGACGTTTTCTTAATTCACTGGTGATAGTTTTATTGATTGATGTCGCCGATTTAAGAACTCATTTCCGTGAATATCGTTTATTAATTTTTTCCCGATTTAAATTATCTCACCATATAGAGCTGTTACCAATTGAGTTTTGTTAACTGGAAATCGGATTTGTTTGCACGACGTTTTCTTAATTCACTGGTGATAGTTCTATTGGTTGATGTTGCCGATTTAAGAACTCATTTCCGTGAATACCGTTTATTAATTTTTTCTCGATTTAAATTATCTCACCGTATAGAGCTGTTACCAATTGAGTTTTGTTAACTGGAAATCGGACTTGTTCTCACGACGTTTTCTTAATTCACTGGTGATAGTTTTATTTCGAGCGATATCTTCTTTATTCATAGAGATATAAGGTGTCGTCGAAAATGGTTGACTAGTAAACAATCTTCTAAGAAACTTCTCCCGAAACAAATTATTTTAAATTGCATCCCTCATTTTTTTGACTTTATGACTGAAATACGAAGAGCTTGGAATACAACGGTATAAGCGAAGATTGCATTCAAGAAGTATTTAATACAGAATGATCATACCAACAACAAATAACATTGAAATTCTTACTAAAAGTTGAATAAACATTAAATACATTAATAATCCATAAAATTAATCATTTACATTCGATGCAACACACGCTTAAAATCGACCAATTAATTTTCCAGAAGTTGCTGCTGTGATCATATTCATTGTAACGGAATTAGATGCATGCTGAATCTTAAAAGCGGAGTAGAAGACATAACTTCTTTCAAATACCCCACAAAAAGTATAGGACCGTTAGTACCAAAACTATTGATGTATACGCCTCAAGTCATGAGGCGGAGCGCCATCCTATTGTTGCTACAAATCATTGCGCCCTGCTAAAGGAATATCTTCCATTAACTCGAGAAGGTCGTAACGTTGCCCTGTCAAAGTTTCTTCAAAGATATATGGACCAATGATATATTCATTAAATAATCCGCAGCAAACGTTGCACTCCATATTACGGGAAAATGAATCTCATGCATCCAATGAGAATTTTCTGGAGCCTAGTAATGGCAGTTATGGTGGTTCACTGCCCCATTGTTATAAAATCGTGCCTCGTCAGTTTAACATTGCTTGTATTACAGCAATGAATCCTAGTCCTCGTTCAAAATCTGTAGGTCTTCATGCTTGCAACAACTGGATTTTAAAAGGATGATATTTATCAAATCTTAGTATCCCCTGTACTGTTGATTTATTTATTCAAAAAATGCAAATATGTAAAGTTTGTAGAATTTTGTTTTTTGTGTCAAGAAAAGATCTGTCTTAAGCAAAAATATCATAATCTACATCAACTTACCAAAGTCCAAAAGCTAATGACTTTCGAGGTACGGCGCGTGTTGAAGATATAATTTTGTTTTAGTTTATATTAAAGGATAATAATGATAGCAAGGATTGTGGGGTAGTATGGTAAACACAATATTTACGGCACACTCTGCACCACACAAAAATTATTAATTAACTCGGGAAGGCCTTTTCGAAGACACGTGGGTCATCATCATCAAGCCAAGTACCGATTGGTACCAATCGGTAAAAGGGCTTCCCGAGTTAATTAATAATTTTTGTGTGGTGCAGAGTGTTTACTATATTAAAGGAGTTTCAAAGCAACTGGATTACCGACAGTTTTACTTCATACTTAAATTCGCTATTGTCTCCCATTACAGTTTATTCAGGCTTAGAAGTAGTCCAAATTTAGAGCATATTTGAGGTCAACACGTCAACAAACTCAAGGATATAAAAGCAAGCTTGAATGATAATGACAAGTAAAATTGTTATTTTGGCACCTGGTGCTCAGAGAATCTTTTGTCACCTAGAATAACATAAGAAGCGGACCTCTCTTTAAATCATTGATAAAAAAGTTAGTTTGTGCGAACTGTTGATAGGAACATTTCAATGTTTTTACTGTTTTTTTATACTGCTGACCTCACATTAACCAACCTCCAGATGCTAACTAGATAACCAAACGCAGCAAGAAAAACAACGTCAATGACTGGCAAGCAAAAAACCCGGAATGAATATTGTATCCGAAAGATATAGGCAGGCAACAGAATGACGGGAATTCGGACCCGTTGCGTGCGCGTCGATCAAAAACCCGTATTTGGGAAGCCATTGTAATAAACACCAGCAATCAATCCTCGTAATGGGACTTACACGGCCGCTCTGAGGAGACATAAAGCTCTCTTACCAAATGCAGCTATGCCGTACCTACACCATTGTCTCCCTCGGCGGACATCCTAACATTGCGCGAACGAACTCCGAAAGGACGAACGGCTAAGAGACCTGAAGAACATATTAAGGTAGTTCCACACGGTATTAGAGTTGAACTTTTTGCATACTGTAGACAGAGAATGTATAGAAATGCTAAGGTTTATGATTCAAATTTTCATTCAAACTTTAAAACTTCACTAGGCACGATTTTAGAAATTAGATGCTGTTTCATGTTTAATAAACTTTCTTCATAGGACGAATGTGCAATCATCCGAATTTTATTCTCAGTTATAAAGGAAAGCATATACAAGAGCAAGGTTAAAAGTTCTCGGCCTGATAGTTAATGGCTGTCTTTTTTAGTTCAAAAATGCATTTGTTTTCTATGTAGTCTCCTTTTAGTTCAATGCACATGTCCAACGTTTCTCTAATAAACGAATTCCATCCCTGAAGTGAGATTTTGGAAGGTCTGCAAAATGTCTGCTATCACCTCTTTATTTGACCAAAAATATTTTCCAAGCACAAATTTCTTCAGATTTAGAAATAGATGAAAATCAGGGGTAGCCAAATCTGGTGAATAAGGTTGATATTCCAACAATTAGTACTTCAAAACGTTTAATTTTTCCATTGCCAGAAAACCTTTGTACGCTAGTGCGTTGTCCTGAAGGAAGATGATTTTTTCTTTTGCAATCCAGGCCTGGTTACGTGAATTTTTTCTAGCTGGTCAAGTGGATGTGCCTAGTATTCAGTTATTGTTTTATCTCTTTCGTGGTAGTCAATGAAGAGAATCCCTCTTGAATCCCAGAAAACGCTAACTATGACCTTTCTGGCAGATGCAATTGACTTTGCTTTTTTGATGCAGAATCACCGGCTCCCACCCACTCCTTTCTTTGACTGTGTTTTTGTTTCACGCGCATAAGTTTCATTCATAGTAGCAAATCGGATGGATTCTTTTTAAAACGGTCCAAACATTCCTGAGAAATTCGATTTCTCGTTTGTTTTCGATCAGCCTTTAACAAACGCGGCATTCACCGTACACAAAGCTTTCTCACATTTAATTCTTCACGTAAAATGTAGCGTACTCCTTCTTCTGAGAAGTCCACAGTCTTAGCTATCTCATACACCTTTAAGTGTTGATCGTTCAGAACCATATTGTGTACCTCATCGATATTTTCATCGGTGGTTGCAGTCTTTGGCCATCCTTCACGAGGACCATTTTCAAAAGATGTACGACCACCATTTCCGAAAACAGCACTGAAATATTTCCTGGCGCTACCTGATACCAAGAGACGTAGTCGTGCCGTCTAGAAAGTAGCGACATAAACCGGAATGCGATGCCCACCACCTATCGAGGGCACTACGGTATCTGCATACGTAAGCGATTCCTCGGGCTTACCATGATGTACAGGGTGGCGGAGACCAAATGACCACATTTGAAAAAGGCCTGGTTCGCGGTCGGTAGGTGGGGGAAGATCGTTCAAGGTCTCATTCTGTAGCCTTCGTTGGGAGGTTTAGTTGTCATGGCCCGTTGAAGTGCTCAACATAGTTCGTTCGCCGTGGAGGCGTTCTTTCGTAATAATGAATGTTTTGCGGCCACGCGGCGCGCCTTCCGAATACATTTTAACCTCGCTCCGCGTGCAACCCTCCCGAACAACCGTCCGATTTCTAAGTGGGTTGAACATTTTCGTCAACAAGGTAATATTGTTCCAAAGACCCCCTCTACACGTGTTCCAATTGTGGTGACACCCGAGAATGTGGATCGTGTCCGAGTCCCCTTTGAGAGAAGCCCATGACGTTCAACGAGAAAACGCGCCCTAGCACTTGGAATTTCGCGTTGGAGCCTTCAAACCATTAAAAAAAAAAAACATTTAAAATTCTATCTCTGCAAGATAATGGTCGTCCAGAGGCTCCTTCCAACTGACAACGTTCAACGTATGCAATTCATTGAGCGCATGTAGGAAAAATCTTCAGGACGAATTTGCATTGATCATCACATCGGACGAAGCACATTTTCATTTGGATGGTTACATAAATAAACAAAATTGCCGATATTGGGCAACTGGCAACCCAAGAGAATTGCACCAGCAGCCTCTTCACAGCGAAAGAGTTACAGTGTGGTGTGCTTTGTCGAATGTTGGGATAATCGGACCTTATTTTTTTGAAAATGAAAGAGGGCAGGCGGTGACGGTGAATTCAGAGCGATACGTCGCTATGCTTCGTGAATTTTTTATTCCCTACTTGGAGGAAAATGAATGGGACATTCACAACATCTGATTGCAACAGGACGGAGCCACTGCTCATACCGCGAGAATTTCAGTGGATCTCCTCCGTGAAACATTTCTGGGACATCTGATTTCCAGAAATGGTGACGTTCCGTGGCCACCTCGCTCGCCCGACCTCACCCCCTGCGATTTCTTCTTATGGGGGCACCTGAAGTCAAAAGTGTACGCTGACAAACCACGCACTATTCCCCATTTAAAAGACGCCATACGACGTGAAATCGCAGCAATATCGGTTGAACTTATTTATCGGACATTCTTTTTCATAATTAATGTTTCTTCTGCATTACAACAAAACTTCCATTCATTAGCTACAAATTGTGATTTTTTTTCATCCCGATAACTCGAAAATTAAAAGTAAGACGTCCATTTCAAATGTGGTTATTTGGTCTCCGCCATCCTGTACTAGTAATAATCTTTATTGTTAACAGAAAAAAAAAGTACAACAGAACAATTTGATGTGATCTATGGTATCGAAGGCTTTTGAGAGATCAATAAGGGCAAGAATTGTTATTAACCTTTGATCTGAAGCCTTAGGAATATCATCTATTACACACAACAACGCAGTAGTGCAGCTACACCCTGCCCCAAAACCAGACTAGACATCTGGAAGCAGTCCGTGGTTGGACACGAATTCCCTAATTTGATGTTCTAAAATTTTAGGCAGCGTAAATAAGATACTTATTGGCCTTAAATCTTTAAAAATTAACACTTGACAAAAAGGTATATCTATGTTTTGTACTTCTTAATCCCTCTTTATTATGACATATGCTCTATTAGGCAAGGAATGAAGGGTCACACTTTTGCAGAAACTTGTTAAACGTGCTGACTTAAAAACAAATATAAAATATTTGTATTTTCAATTGAATGTTTCTGTATTTTTCTAGAAGAGTAGAATGCGACAGAAAAATTATTAGTTAGATTAATAGGGAAGTACCAGCTGGAATTATGTGTAATTTCCTAAAAGCATATTTTTTAAATTCTGACCGGGGCTGACAAGAATTTCAGCCGGGTAAAAGCTAACACCAATTTTAATCTAAAATAAATGAAATTTTCGGAATCAACTAATTGACCCTTCTAATTACATTCTCGAAAACGCGCTATGTCGGTTGGTGTTGATCAAAGACCACCAAAGCTCGTAACCGGTGTACGACGAACCCCATTCAATGTGTATTTTGTGGTATCCGCTCAAAAATTTATTATGGAAGAATAGCCCGTAAATAACCGATGTTCATATAAACATGGTTCATTATTCAAACCCGTCTTCACGTAGATATCGTTGCTTTTTTTCCTTTGTTTCGCTACAAATTCTAAATAATAAAAATTAACATCATTTCTGGAACGCACCTGCCCCTTTGGAAAATTCTGTTAAATTTTAAAATCCTCATAAAATTACAAACTTAAATGCCTATATCATAAAAAAAAATCGAATTCATAATTATGATAAAGACATAAAATGCATTATATCGGTTAATGAAAGAACAAAAAGGAACAGGAAACAAAATAGGAACAACAAGATGCTGTACTCGGACAAGCATTACTATAGAATTCTGAATAATACGCGGCAAAATAAAATAACTACCCTTAGTAGAAGGAAAAAATATATTATTATGCAAATTCTAGGTATGTACTGTAATCACTACTAAATTGTAGAGATAGATTAGCATAAAACGTATTATTAACTTAATTCATAGGTTGAATCGTGCACAGAGTAATCGTATTTAGAGATAGAGTATGTAAAATAAGTTAGGAAAGGATACAAGACACAAGAGATCAATCAAAGATCGAGTAAAAAATCTGGTTCGTGGTAGAGGATGTAACATTTTAAAAAAAGGAAATTATGTCAAAGTAAAATGCGTATTTATTTAAGCACGTCCTTCACATCTATGAGTGTTCAGATAGTTCAAATAGCTAAAATTCATTTAATGACAACTACATATTTGGGTCATTCTCAATAACTTTTTACTTTGATGATACGGGGAATTTACATAATATTCTGCTGCACCAGGTCAATTGGGACCCGTTCTCATATGGCAGAATCAAAAAATCGGCAACACCCTTAATTTTATATATATTTTTTAAATTTTTAAACAATTAAATTGTCATTTCTGTCATGCGTAACTATGGCATATTTCAATGTTGCCATTTAGATAAGATTAGATTCATTCTCGAAGTAAGCCGACGCTTACTGGATCGCTTCAATGTGGAAGGCGACACATTTTTAAGCAGAATAGTGACCGTTGATGAAACGTGGGTTCATCACTACGAGCCCGAATCGAAATGTCAGAGTATGGAATGAAGACACCCAGGATCCCCTAGCACGAAAAAATTCAAGACCTCGACATCGGCTGGGAAGGTGATGCTAACCGTGTTTTGGGACGAAAAAGGCGCTATACTGGACGACTACTTGGACAGGGGGACTACTATAAATAGTGCGAGGTACAGTGATTTGTTGGCGAAAAAGCTGAAACCAGCAATTCGAAACAAACGCCGTGGTCAACTCTCAAAGGAAGTTTTGTTGTTGAAAGACAACACCCGTCCGCACACGGCCCAGAACACCATAGAAACTATCAACAGATTGGGCTTTGAGACCTTGGAACACCTTCCCTATAGCTCTGATCTCGTTCCCTCAGACTTTCATCTCTTTGGACCGCTCAAAGAAGCTTTGAGAGGTAGTCGATTTGCCTCAGACACAAACGTTCGGGATGCGATGCAAAAGTGGCTTCACGACCAACCGAAAACCTTCTACCAGGAAAGCATACGGAAGCTTGTGGCGCGCTGGACCAAGTGCATTGTTAAAGGTGGAGACTATATCGAAAAATAATGTATCTGTTATACACCTATATTTGTTTTATACAGTTGTAGAACTAAAAGTGTAAGTAATTTATATATATATATAATAATAAATATATAATATCGAGCTTTGCCACACTATTGCACCACCCTGCTTACTGGAAGCTTGTTGCAGTTTTCAGAATCAAAAATAACATGCCAGCAAATACTGCCTTCCATAATTATAATACCCGAGAAATTGATAAGTTACACACGCCACAGAGCACAATGACATTAACATTCTTTGGAGTTCACAACTTGGGAATTAACATTTTTAATCATTAGCTGTCCTCTATAAAAGAAATTAGCGTATAGAGTAAATTGAGACAACAATCTATCAGAAAATGTTTCTAGTTTGGAAGAATTTTTCCAATTATGATTCATTTATATTAATTTATAGTTAATCCCTAATTTATAGTTAATCCCATTATTTTCTTTTTTCTTTTGCATAAACTGTGATTTCTTCTTTTTTTTTGGCATTAAGGGATCAAAGCCCATCAGCCACGTTACCATCGCAATGTATCAAATTATAGAAAACTTCACCTAATAAAGTGTAATTGGACAGTCAACGAGAAACTTAATAAGAACTCTGTAAATTTCAATGTTGTTAGACCTTAGTAGTAGTATTATAGAAGTGAGTAAGGCTACTTTATGTGCTACTAAATTCTCAAACAGATTTCGTCTTTGGTGCTCATAGCGGCATGCTAAAATAAGGTGATTTCTTCTTTTGACGTTATAATACGTCAAAACATACCTTTTGTGCACTTTTGTGTCAAATAATAATAAATTACTTACTTGTTTAGTTAAAAACGGCAAACAACAGTAAGTATTGGCACACTCCGCACCACACAAGTTATTAATTAAAAAAAATCCCTTCTCTCGAGGAAAAAATGTATATACGAGGTGTGACAATTAAATAATCGGACTGATGCTACTATCGGCAAACAGCGAACACGCCACGGTAGTTTTGAACATGTCTGTGCTTGTAGATGCTTCCCCCACCTTGAGCTCAATGGGCACGATTGTACGTCGCTCAGACTCGCTGTATCAATGGTCCGTTCAAGTCCTTACGCTAGCGTCGCGTCGTGAAAATGCAGAGTGTTCAGATCGAGTAACGAATTAACCTCAAGTTTCTTGTGGAACACGATATTCTAACTACCCTTCGTGAACGAGTGAGAAGACGAAGACCCGATTTGTGGAAGAGCAAATCCTGGATGCTCCACCAAGACAATGCACCAGCCCATTCCGCCTTGTCTGTGAAGGCGTTCTTTGCGAAATCCGGCATCACCGTGTTGGACCACCCACCGTACTCGCCCGACCTGGCCCCCTGTGACTTTTTTTATTTCCTAAGGTAAAATCGAAGCTTAAGGGGACAAGATTTGACAGTGTGGAAGCGGTGAAAGCGAAAGCGACGGAAGTTCTCAACAAGCTGACAGAAACGGACTTCCAGCACTCCTTTCGACAGTGGAAAATTCGTACGGAGCGTTGTAGGGATCGGCAAGGAGAGTACATTGAAGGGGAAAGACTTTGTAATGTAATTGGTGATCAATAAGATGTTTTGTAGCACCAGTCCGGTTATTTAATTACCACACCTCACTAATTACAAGAAACTACCTTTACCGCTTAAAATTAAACATGCGAAATATATACGGAACGAGAAGGTCGCTTGTTATTGCCTGACATTGCATTCTTAGGAAAATCCAACATAGGCATTGTGTAAGAAATTCCACGACCTTGATCCCAGTAGAAATCCGCGACAGCAAATTTGTGAAACTTCCCTTCCACAGAACATCGAAAAGTATTGGTAAAGTTTTTAGGGGACAAGATATGAACGTATGTTTCAGTTCACGTAATACACTCAGAAACCTTGTTGACAATCCGAAAAATAAACCGGACATGAAAGAAGGGTCGCGAATTTATAAAATTGCATGTAATGACTGTGATAAAGCTTATATTGGACAAACAAAACGAGCGATAGGTACTAGATTCAATGAACACATCAGGTGTTACAGGTACGGGAAAATAGAAGCGTCAAGTGTAGCACAACACATGAACGAAACCGGGCATAATATTAAATTAGTAAAGCTGAAACTGATTAAGAGCGTAACTTCACTGAGGGAATTGGACGCGTCTGAGGCGATCTACATAAAAAGGAACAAAAATCTGTTAAACAGAGAGAGCGCACCACTTTATTACTCTTGTCTTTTTGATTTATTAGGGTAAAACGACCATGTGGTTTAGGTAATGTGCTACATTGACAAAAGATTCTTTCGTCTTGTCCCGTACACATTGCATGTCTTAGATTTGGAATGTGTAGATGGAAGAAACACAAATTTTACGAGAAGGTACGGTCGTCTTGCTCTACTTTTTATGAGGATAAACGGCTACATGTCAGGCAATAACAAGGGACCATCTCGTTTCGTATATATTTATGAAAACAATTGTTTTACTTTAGAGAAAGTTGTGGTTTCTATGACTAAAGTAACTAAAAAAAAAAAACACTATATAATGAAAATTGTGGCTTTCGTTGATTTTCAAAAAAGGCAAATGCATTTATTACAAAAACGGTTGTTTTGCAGACTCATGTTCATAAGGGCTTTTTTACTTATTTTTGATCGTAATATATGCCCCTTAAATATTTAAACCTTTTTTTTAATACCCTGTATATATTTTTTTCTCCGAGAGTAGAGATAAACAAGCATGGTAGAATTAGTATTTTTTCTCTCACATTCGTTGGGTAATCCGGTTGATAATGGGGACCTAGGAGTCCTCGAAATTGTGTGTGGATTTGTGTGGTGCGGAGTGTGCCGATACTTACTGTTGTTGGCCATACTACCCCATAGTCCTTGCTATCATTATTTATTAGTTAAAAACGTATTATGAATCCAACTTTATATGCAGTGTTACCATTATTAACGAAATTTACTAGATTTTCAATAATTTTTGACGAAACTATGTTCATAAAACGTTGTTATATATTTTTTGTTAATCTAGAGTTTATAAAATTTCGCACTATGCAGCGCACTAGTTTTTTCAAGAAAAAAAATGTAACACAGTTCAGTTGTAGTAAAATATCGTTAAGTAAAACAGGATTTATTTGATTAAGTAAATTTGTTCATTGCATTTATGTCAGGGATTTTCGTCTCTATAAATTCTTGGATATGTAAGGTAGCCACTTATAAATGCAAGTTACTGGCGTGGCATATCTTGCGCAAAACAACTTCATACCAACTGTGCATCACAATCTCTCAGATCTAGGTTGCAGCAGCACATATAAACCTGTAGGCAACGATGCCCATAATTATCGCGCGGAATCCATAAACTAATCATAATAATCAAATAGCAATCAGCCGGCCTATGCAAGGTCGTCTGCCAAGAAGCGTTGGTAAGTCTAGAGAAGAGAGATCTGTTTTCCTTTTACTCATCTCCTTCTGACGGTTATAACTTGTCGGATCGACTTCGTAACGAGGCGACTTCCATATTCTCAAACGCTATGATTACCGCGCCAAATTAAACAGTATCATCCTTCGGATGCGGCGCGCATAGCAATTTAGGTAAATTTCTCATTTCCTCAATATCAAACGTATGCGTTGATGTTAACGGTGATTAAAAAGTTGTTTGAAGAAGTAAGAGATTGCTTTGAATAAGGAATTAAATAAAAATTAGTGTGAAGAAGAACTTAATATTCAAACTTCACAGGTGTGATTTCCAGTTCGGGAGGAATACGGATTTAGTTGCTAAATCTATAGAGAATAGTTTGAAAAAAAAATTGCAAAAAAGTTTAAAATCAAACTTTCATTATGTAAAATTTTATGTTTGGCGCAGCCAGTAGGATAATAATTTGAAAATAATTAACTAACGTTTCATTAAAGTTTTTCAAAAGAACTTAAAAACAAACAGTGGTGTAACGAAATATCTAGGGATTGTAATACCGGTATACCGGTAAATTGCGAAAATTCTTTCAAAGTACTATATTTTACATCTTAGTTTGTTGCTTATTATATCACGCAGATAGTAAGTAAAAAAAACTCATGTGTTTGTACCCTTTACAATTTTTGATACTCTTTAAAAACCGCACTTGAAGTATTGCTTTTATAGCCATGTACCGCTTGCAACGTGTTGTAGCATACAGTGAGCAGGATTAGACGTGTTCAATACCTAAACTGGAAGGGGTACGCCGCTCTTCTTCTCGGCTCTGAATTTATTCTAGTGGGTGCAGCGAACAGTGCGAGTGGTTATAGTAAAAAGCCGAAGGTAAGAATATCATTGATTGCATAGATTACAATTTGTAAGAATAAGTACAGTAAGAACAGTAGTAGTACCTACTGTTTCTGTACATCCATATGTGACTATAATCGGTTAGATACCATGGCTAAATATGGATAGAAATTGCTAAAACCGGCGGATACCGTATTTAAAATGTTATTTAATTTATACACACATCGCAACATTTTCTATTCATTCCTATCTCCCAAGTTTAAATAGCCTTATATATTACCTATATTTGTTTTTGTAAGAAAACTTAAAGCCAAAGTAAAAATTTCCGTTAAGGTGGGTATAACCGGTACTTCTACCCTATACCAACCCTTTTGAAGCTTCTACTAATGCATTTTCTGATTAGGCTAAAGAGCAGATGTGTCTTAAATGGGGGTGAGCATATCGAAAATAAGAAAAAAATTATTCAAAAAATTGCAAAAAGAAAAATCATTTAGAGCAACATGCTACTGCTCCTGGACATCAGGCAAATCTTAGGAAACCGTTGAGGAACCAAATGTTAATAGACACCAAAAATTCAAGAGAAATCGACGTTTTTAATCGAGATTTATGCGACGCTTTTATGTCTGCAAATATTCCTCTGGACAGATTAAATTATTCAAAACTGCGAAATTTTCTCACTAAATACTGCAACAAGAATGTGGCAAGCGTGAAAACCTTAAGAAAAATATATGTAACAAAATGTTACAATGAGGTAATTAATATAATAAATAATAATTTAAAAATGTATTTTCATACTTGAGTGTCATTAAGATTTTGTTTACGCCTATAATATTTTTATTAATTTTTTGACTATTAATACTATTCGCGAAGAAGTTGGTAACAACGATATTTGGATATCTATAGATGAGACGACTGACTCTAAAGGTCGTATTATGGCAAATATGATTGTGGGTAAGCTTTGTTCTGAAATACCAGGAAAACCGTATTTACTGGCTACAAAGCAACTTGAAAGAACAAATTGCAATACAATGGCAAGATTCGTGAACCAAGCTTTAGGTAAGATATATTATGCAAAAAACTTACTTTAATAATATTGTAAATTTAATGCTAGATATTTAAGTTAAAGGCAACTCTCGTATTTTAGGTATTTTGTGGCCAACAGATGGAATTAAGTACGAAAAAGTCAAGCTTTTAGTCACGAATGGTGCTTCTTATATGCTCAAATGTGGTACAAATTTGAAGATTTTTTATAAAAATCTTAATCATTTAACATGTTTTGCACATGGACTGTTGGTGTGTGAATGTCTAAGAAATCAATATGCTAATGTTAATGGTTTAATTTCAAATACCAAGAGAGTCTTTCTAAAAGCTCCACTGCATTGTGGCAGCGTATAAAGAAAAATCTGCCGTCTCCCTTTTGCCTCTGAACCTGTCTTAACACGTTGGGAAACTTGGTTAGAGGCGGTAGTTTTTTATGCTAATAATTTCGAAGGAATTAAATCAGTAAGTACTTTTTTAGCAAAATTTTTAAATAAGATTGTTTTTATCTAACGCTTTATGTTTTAGGTTGTAATATCGTTTGACAAAGATTCAGCTAACTGTATTGAGCAAGCGCAAGAATACTTTTCCAATCAAAATGTCAAAAACGATCTCTTTTATACATCCAAGTCGCATTATAAATTTCTCATTGATAACATCAAAGATTAGAAACATTCGGCCTTCCTCTTACAGATTCTGTTGCAGTAATTAATAATGCCGAAGCAGCTCTCCAAGAATGCCCCAGGAAAAGTTGGCAAATAATTTTGTCAAAGTTTAACCAAGTGATTTCGAAAAATCCAGGTTTCAAAACGGTTAAAGAGTTTGCTGAGCTGCTCAGTGGCGAAGCAGTTCGACTACCGCTCATACCACAGCTGACTGGTCCATATTTAAGTTTTGTCCTACAACCTTGTGTGACGTAGAGCGTTCATTTTCTTCGTACAAACTGCTGTTTTCCGACCGAAGAACAAATTTTTTTACACGGCGATTAATTAATTTATTTATTATTTTAAACCAAATGAATCTACATATTTTAGTTATTAGTTAAAATTTGTATGTTTTATTTCTTTTTTATGGCTGAAATGTACCTAAAATTACATTAAATATCATCTTCTTATTCATGTTTTTTTAAAATAAAATGATTTTTTTGTGTTTACCGTTTTTTTTAAGTATTTGCCTAACATGCCTAAATCACAGTTTTTCGTCCTAAATACATAGTTTTTAAGGCCTAAAAAAGGGCCTTTTTAGCTGTTTTTTACATCCTAAAATCCCGTCTCTAATTATTACACTCCTTGAATCCTCTCCTAACATCTACGTTTAAATAGCAAAACTGAGCACTATGTCACTTTAATTAATTTTGTTAATATGTAAAATTTATCTGTGTTAATTTACCATTTTCTTGTACAATAAATCTTATTGTAAAGTTACGGTTTTGTATTTGTCTCATGCTCGCTAGTCTTAAATAAGTTATAAATTCAATATCATTCTTTCTTTTTTTTCCTTTTTTGTCCGTAACAAACTGCTTAAAATTTTAAACGAAATATATCTCTTTTCTTTAATTTTTCTTTATTTTCTTCTAATATTCACCAGAGATTAAATATATCAATTAGTTAGTATACTTGACATGTAAGAATTAAAGCTGTCTGTCGAAATATTATGATATATTTGCAGATAAAATATCAACTAGGTATTAAAGAGTGAACGTTTCTGACATAAGGTCCCCGTGGTTACGTGATTAGCACGTCCGTCCGGCAAGAGGGAGATGTCAGGTTCGATCCCTTATCAGGATGAGATTTTTTCGAGTATTTAGTAAAGTCGAGAATTGCAGATTTTCATCATTCACCGACGGAAGCCAGAATATATTACATAGTTCATTGCTAATAGGTGACTAAAACTGTAGTTCATTAAATGCATTTTACATTGGTTCAACCATTTTTATTTCCCAGTGAAGAATTGCCCTTAGAAATAAGGTTTGTTGGTAAATTCAACAAAAAATCAAGTTGTTATTTCATTGCTATGGTCTCGCACCATATTTCAAATACACCCTGTATATACTTTTGACTAAAATACTAAACGCTGCAACGAGAGCATAATTTCCTAGCGTATCTACGCCAGCTTAATTGAGACTTACCTCCGTACCGTTCTTTCGATTATAGCGCGGCTACCGGACGATAAACAAATTAAACGTACAACGCAACGCAATGTTTACTTTATCGTAAAACGCGACAAATAAATTTTACGCCGCGCTATTATCGGAAACCATTAAAGTAGGTAATAATTATGCATTGGCTGCCTACACGTTTTCCATGGAAGTGAGAGGAACGCTTGTCTAACAGATGTAAATATGATAAAGCGTGACAACGTCGAGGATTACTTACCGCCGCGGCCCAACGTCTATTAAATCGTCCATCTTCGATCTTAGATGCGGCCGCTAGCTATGAGCACAACCGCGATCGTTTTTTGCGAGGGGTCTATGAATCTGTTGGTTTTATGCGAGCCGGTGATATCGGAGAAGCGGATCTATCTTGCTTCTTTGAGCGAAGTGGGAAGATTGTTTGTGTCTTTGATGAATACGATATAACCGAGAAGCTTTTAAGCTAAATGAGATATCGTAGTTGTTTCTGGAACACTGCAGTATCAGGATTGTTCTCTGTTAATAAAGAAATTCAGCAACATGGAGGCTTTAGGACAACACTAAACACTCCTACCTATCCTACAAGGGAACATGTTACACCCTAATTTACAAATTTCTTAAATCCATATTTAAAATACTTCAAACATTTCATTTCGCGCCAATTCCTCTATTCCAATATATAACGAAACTCAACACCTGCAAAGAATGACATCTCCGCGTCTACAAGGCGTAGTATTCGTGTGTACATGTTTTAGTTAAATTCATTCCCCTAATTTGTCCTATGTTTTGATCTTTATTATTTAATAAAACCATTAATATTAATCATTTCAAAATTCTATACCGCCAATAATCTTTATTTTGAACTCTACTTGCCTATGATAACAATAAATTCGAGTTATATTCTTAAACTAATGAGATATTTAGTAATTAACTGTTTAAGAACCAGCGATTCCCGTTTCTTTCAATCCTTTAAGCCCCGCAGCTTCTTTGTTTATCAAAGAACATAAATGAAATTTTGTCAACAAATAGTATAACTTCCGCTTTACATTTTGGTATCAATTAAATAAGATTGCATCCGTAGCTAATTGTTGTAATTTGCAATTAACCAGTTCGATACACGCACAAATACGTCGCTAAACACCCATCTCGCATACGTCATCATATCTTTGCTTCCGCATTGGTTGAATCGAATCTCACGATCTCCTATTGGATTTTCGTAAAATACATAAATAGAGGCGTTCTGACACCAAGAAAGAGATTATTAAGAATTAGTCACGGCAGTAGCAGTTATTGTGGCCATAAGTGGTCAAATGTATTAGAAACCTAGTTTCCTCTGAAGTACCACAATTTGTCGTTTGACATAACCCTACTGGGGGATATATGGTGCCCGAGGTCCTGTTTTTCCAACGACTTTTGTTTTGCGTTTACATTTGTCGTATTGAGTCGTACGGAACATCGCACAAGTTACGGATCTTAAGCTTTGGTTTCTCCACCTGAATCGTGTCTGCCCGCTGGTTGTCAACCACCGTTTCCTCGATCTGCGAGCCCGGCGTCCGTTCTTTCAACTTCACCGCCGCTAGAACACCAGTACCACCGTATCTTGCGGACAAACCTCCTTCCCTCTGCGTGTCTCTCCGAACCCAGTCTTATGTAAGTTAATTTAAGATATTTTATGTAACGTTGCGAATCACAATTCACATTTCATTTTGATTAAACTATTTGGTGCATTTCATTCTTTTGGTTAATTATGATTCGTACCTAAGATTTAAGAACTGCGCTTAACGCCATTACTACTGCCCGTTCTAGAAACTTGTAAATCTAATTATTAACCTTGTTGTTTAGATTAGTATTAATCTTTAAATATTTTCTTTGACGCTTTTATTCATTTCTTTAATTTTGTTAATATTTATAGTAATTGTTTTGACCCTGAGATATTAGTCTATTTGTAACATTTTGTCTATCTTTTTTTTTCATTCAATATACAGTTTGTTCAAATATTTGCTACGTTTTGAATTTTCTTTTGTATACTCCTTTTCTTCCTTCCCGAAAACTCTGAATGGTTTTTTAAGGGAAATATCGACCATCAGCGAGGCGACGAAGCTAAACAAGACATTCAGTGGCGCCCCAGTTAACGTCGGAATTCTTCCCAAAGAATTCTAACACCGGGTCGTCGTCTCGGCGAGGAAATACAAAGAACCTTTGACTTCCGCAATAAAAATACATTTTGAACGCCGTTGCATTATTATTTCACACCTTGACTCCTCTCCTTGTAACTCTACGTTAAATAGCAAACTGAGCAGCACCATTCTTTAATTAAAGTAATCTTTCTCTTCATTATTTTTTTTAACCGTAACAAACACCGACAACAATAAAATTCAAATTTCAATAAAACTCCAGAGGCTGAAGGAGTACTCTGGTATAAGAACAACACAATTTTCTTTAGTGGCCAAATCGCCCGATTTCAGGATACAAGCCCCCTCAAAAAATTTGCACTATTTTAACCTTTTTGTTAATATCTCGGAAACCATGAGGTAGGTGCAATAAATTCTCGGCCTGATATAGAAAAAATAAATATAGTCTTTATATCCCTAACACTATTCAATGCACCTATTGTATTATTCCTGCTTTGGTTTTGTTTTATTTAAACAGGGTAGTTCCTTCAATCCGATTTAAGAACCTATGCAGCAAATCTTTCTCGAATGGTAAATCAACTGCGCTTTGCACAGCGAATCTGCATTGACTTCGAAAACAATATGAGAGGCTGTTTGCTCCTCCCCATTACAAAGTCTACATAAGGTCTCATCTTTGTAGATCCCGATCTTGTGAAAGTGGCTCCTCAAACAGCCATGTCCTGTTAATAGACATGTTACTCCCCTAAGCTAAATCTAGTGCAAGCAGGTCAGCATTCAAATGTTGCCACGGTCTTTTCATCATTCGTTTGCTTTTGTTCAGCTGCATGGTTCCAATTTAATTGGTGTTATTTTATGATCCATTCATTAATTCCGCACTGCATTCTTGGTAATACCTAAAACCGAGTTCAGGTCCTGCAAAATTGATTTTTGAACCTTCTCTTACTAGCTGGTCTGCAATTTCATTCCCCTTGTGTCCTGGCATCTACACTATATTAATTTGGAGGGCATGTGATAAGATGCTAGTGCCTTTAAGGCTGCTTGACTGTTAGAGAGAATGCAGATCGTCCCCATCGTGATTGTCGATGCATACTCTCCCACGTGCAGGTTTTTACAGCATATATTTCTATTTGAAATACCGTGGTGTATCGCCCAAGTGATGCACATACTTTGTATCCCTGGGCTTCCTCATAAACACTAACGCCAGAACTAGTACCCGTTCTTAACCTATCTCTATTTCTCCATTCTTCCCAATTCAAGAAAATGTTGAAAGGTTTATCATGGGAGATCCTGGAGATTGTTATGTCGTTACCCCTATCAAAGATAGAGTTTGTGCAAGAGCCAATTCACTTATCAAGCAAGTTAAGCTCGAAGCTAAGGCGTTTCGAGCTCAAAAGTGGAATTCTTCTCTAACAACCGTCGATAACACAGGACTGTAATTCAAAATGGGGTTTCGAGGGCTCCTAATTATCAATTTGAACTCAGTTTGTTTCCATCACATCACGATTCTTCGTAAAACTGAAAATTACGCAAAAATTGAGGTATTTAAGTTCAAAAAAATGTCATAGTTAAAATAGTTAATGACGGGTCGCCTTCTAGAAACAAATTATCAGTTGTAAGAGTAGAGACTTTCACAGTAATGACTAGTCTGGGCAAACAGCGGTAACAGTCAGTGTAGTAGATATGTGGTGCGGAGTCGGCGATTATTTATTTCACGCGTTCACAGCGTCAGTACTAAATCGATGCGAGTAGTTATGTGTATATGTAGGCTGTCGCAACTTATTTCGTAATTGTACGCTTATGTTTGCTTTAAAAATATCGCAGTTAGGTACGTCGCGAAAACGACCAATGGCAGACACAGTTAAAAACTTTATAGTGGACATGCCGGACTTAATTTTTGATGGCGTTAAAATTCAATGTTTAGTTTGTAAAATCCCTTTAGTGTGTTGGTCCAGAAGCCATTGTCAACATCACATCGAAAGCAAACACCATTCTTCTGCAAAAAGTGGCATACGAGACCAAGAAAAATGTATATTTGATTTATGTGTTACTCTTATTTTATGTAATCTATCGTGCGTGTGAAGATGCATTAAGTTATTTGAAAGATTATTTTAAATATGCAAATATAACATCGCTAGATGTCGAACGGTCGTTTTCGGCATTAAAAAACATTTATTCCGCACGTCGTACTCACTTGACTGAAACAGCTGTGCAAACATATCTAATGATTCAAATATTTAACAGATGTTACCCAGTTTGTGATTTCACGGAAGGCTTTTAAAACGGTAAGTGCTTCAGCACGTTTTATAATTTATTTCTTACCTTCTATTTTATGTGTAAACTTTTATACGCTCGCCACGCCTCTGGCTGTTACCGCATATTTGCCCAGGTTAGTAATGACTTTCACAGTAAATGAGCTGGTCTTCTTTGATTTCTAAAGAAACTTTTAAAAAACAAGTGTACCTTGGTCAGAATATGTTAGAATTTAACTTTATTATTATTTTTATTTTGGATGACACTATTTTTCTGCAGATAAAACTTATTGACACGACCTCCATAACAATAATTTCGTGAGATATCGTTTAAATTAAAATACCTGCCCATTTAACAGGAATTTGCTATTTTTAACGTAGGAATATTAGTAATCCGGGCAAAGAAGTGTAACCTGACGCTAAGATCTCAAAAAACACAAAATGCAAATTAAATGCGGAAATTTGTTCCCATATCTTAATTCAAATACCACACATTATCGACATACAATGTTGCTCCGCTATTTCTAATCTTTATAGTCGCATCTCCCGACGTTAATCCTCGCAAATCAAGTCGGCTGTCTGACCTACACGATGATTCCGGCCATATAGACTAAACACAATCTAATTATTTTCGGGCAAAATGTGGAGACGTGGGCCACGATAGGAACGCCGCTGCTTATTAACGACCACCAGCACATACGTACTAATGCCTACACCTGGTTACCGGCTTCTATTATAATTGTTGTTGATTTTGGCAGAATTTCAAATTTGATAAATTATAGCGTCGCTGACAGGTTTAGTTGTAATTTGTGGCATAGTACCCAGCGAAGAGGTGCATTCTACATAATTTAAATGGATTCTAATAGCATGGAGAAGGTGTTTCGGAATAATTCGGACTGTTTTAAATTTCAATTTCGATTTTTTAAATTAATTTAAGTTGATCTGGTAATTTATTATCACGGAAACAATAAAGTTTGATTTAAGAAGATTGTGTTGAGCTAGACGTAGAAGATTCTATCAAGCATGTGATAGGAATACCGATTTGTTGGGTTGTAAAATTAGGGGTCCCTTTAAAGGGTACTGACCATAACACCTGTCAGGGAATTTAACGCTAATGCCAGGATTCAAATTACTTGAACATTCCTCCTAAATATTGTAGAATCTTCAAAAACTTTAATACATACATTAGCAATACATTTCTCAAGGAAATAAATGTGATATTATAATTTTTGAAAGAAGCACATATTTGTCAACATTGAACAACATAAATGTACTTTTGGTTTCTGGGTTGGAACCGCGTTGTTGTCGTAGCTTCAGCCGAAGATTCGTCCACACTCTTATGGAACATCTTCAGGGCTGTTATTGCACACTGACTGGGGGTCCACGGGTGATGTAAGTAGTAGCCATCTTTGGGATTAAATTGTTGGGATGTTTCAAAATCTCCATAGACTCAGGAATTTTTCTACTACAATAGTGAAGGTTTCAAAACAAGATGCAGGCAGAATTAAATTGGATTTGGTGGCTCGTGCTCAGTAAGACGATTATTGGCTGATCGTTTTGTTTCACCGATGTACACACCACTACACGAACATGGAATTTGGGTGCTTCTAGATGATTACGGCCTTTGATGGGAAAGTAGTCTAAGAATTTGAAATTGAGTTTGATGCAATCGGTAACATAGGGGAGTCGTTGCGGAGAAGGGTTAGTGCAACGGTTGATAGTAGTTTGAATATTTTTCTAGAATAATTCAGTTCTTGAGGAAGCGAATTGGGTTCAGATATGGAAACGGCCCGTTGGATAAGAGAATTTGTAACATCGTGTTTTTGGGCACAAGGTTTAAAGAAGTAACTGTGGAAACATATGCAATGATGCAAGTTTACAGTAGTTCACATCCTGATGTCTCTAATTTGTTGAATAATTAGCAAGTAAGTTTATTTATGAATTTTTCGTATTCTTATATTAACCCGTAATACCGACGCCTATGCGAGTCCGCAAGTTTTAGTTACTCTACTAATCAGCTGTCAAAACGCCGGAAATAACACCGATGTCATTGGAACTGAGTAAATATAAACGTTCATTGTACTTCTTTGTCTAACATATTGTCATAAATTGTGGAATTATTCAAACATACTTCATAGCTTAGAACACAAATGTCTTATTGGCAGTCTTTGTCTAACATACAGAATTTTTGATGCGACGAATATGTAGTATTTGTCTCGGCTAGTACTGTTAAATAATGTCGTGAGTGCAAAAATCCCCTGGAACGATAATATGTCATTAATAGCAATTAAACATTTTGAAGCATATTAGAAAAGATAACGTAGCGACATTTGTTGTAAACATAAAATATCCCTTGACAATAAAAAATACAATTATGTTGGTAAAATAGATTTTGACACGTTACAAAGGGATCAAAGAAAATCAAAGAAGAATTGAACACTGGGAAACTCGCCTATTCACAGAAATATAATTAAAATGGTTCTGAGATGTATAACTCATTTGTGTACAATCAATTAAATATAAATTAATACAATTATAATCTACGCCATGAGCATTATTCATTAAATAGAGAAAGAATTGAAGTCATCGATGTACTCTAAGCAAACCATGAAAAAAGCAATGGGTGTATTTTATTTTAACTTCTTATTTTTACTGTTATCTGTACGAAATATCAATTACTTCTCTTGAACAGCTGCTGAAAGCATGAACCAAACATTTTTTCACCGCGTACTCATATCCTCAAGGCGACTTATGCAAAATATTTTAAGACTTATCGCGTATGAATACGCCTACAATTTAACGAATTATAATTACCAGATTAACTCGAATCAATCATCGCCTCCGCGTCCCATTCCTTAGGTCGCGATGCTTTCCACCGATACGCCTTCACCTTCGCGCGCAGCAGCGCTAACGGCAAGGTGTTGACAGGCGGCTGATTGCTCGGATTCGAAAAACGTTCACTTCAATCGGTACTCTTAACACCACAAGCATTCCCACATTCTCCGGTAGCTTGAGATACAGAAGTCCGGCACTGTGAAGTTCTTAGGAGGACTTTGGAAGTTGATGAAGCGCCTACGTCGATAAGGTTCGGTACCGGTTCCATTGAGTGTTAATTGAAGAACAAATAGAAGTGTGAATGAATAGAATTTGTCGCGTGGGAGTAAGTTTTTTCATTGTTGACTTAGATGTTTAAACTTTCTATTAACTAAGTTAAGTTGTTTTAGTCAGTTTGTGTCCGAAATCTTGAATAGAGAGAGGCAAGATGATGTAACGTATACTGATTTTTAATAAGTATTTGATCAAGCTAATCAACATGTTTTATTTTGGAGAGTATAGTTTATTGGCTTCTAGTTTTCTCAAAAAGCTTTGCTTAGATCTGTATTGGGATAAAAGCAAAAAAAAAATATATGAGAAGCAACCAATTGAAGTTTTCATTAATGTTAAAAGGCATCGTTAATTCTTATAAGTATTTATAAAGTTACTTAATTTGAACGAATAGAGTTACTTGTTCATTGAACCTGGGAATCATGGCAATCACAAAATACTGTATGTTAACATTTATAATAGCGCTCGCTCTTTTATTGCCACAAATCAACATGGCTTCATCTCTAAGAGATCTACAGCTACGAATTTGGAGAGGATGTCCCAATTTATCAGTAAAGTCTTAGATAGACGTGGCCACATAGATGTAATTTATTTTTTTATACAGACTTGTCCAAGGCTTTTGACATGATGAATCATGAAATGTTGTTATTGAAGTTGAGGGCCTTCGGTCTTGTTCCTTGGACGATCAGTCTCTTCGAGTCGTACCTGAAACAGAGAAAGTGCTATATTACTTATAACGTATATTCCTCGCATGACTTACCTTTGGCGTCCCCCAGGGATTAAATCTGGGACCGTTACTGTTTGTGCTTTACATTAATGACATGTTTCTGAAAATCGACCTTCCCACCCTTGCTTATGCAGATGATACTAAAATCTTCTTTCAAATATCTTCAATTGATGACATGAAGAAGCTGCAAAGTGGTCTTGATATGCTACGAGAATGGTATGAACTTTTTAAGCTCAAGCTAAATGTTGAAAAACACTATGTACTTACCTGCTCCGTTCTTGTTCATCTTACTTATTGCCCTGCCAAATAAAGGTACCAATTTGTCACGTAACCTTGAATTTAAGGATTTAGGTGTACATTTCGATACAACTCTCACATCTAAATCTCACATTAACAATATCTGTTCTGAGGTCATGAAATCTCTGGGTTTTGTTATGCGTGTCTTTAAATACTTCAATAATCCTTCCTTATTAAAGTTGTTATACTTTCCCTTTGTACTGAGTAAACTGGAATATGCCGCTCTAATTACAAGTATCCACCGCAAATTCCTAAAATTCCTATCATTTAAGTTTGATGGAAATTATCCTGAGAGAAGTATTCCACACAATGGATTACTGGAAAAACATGACATGCTGGCTTTGAACACAAAGAGGGATGGCATCCGTGAGAAATTTCTACAGAAATTGCTTCGAAATTAAGATTGTCCCTACATATTAGAGTGAATGAATTTTCTTGTATAGTCCGTTTAATTTTATTTTAATTTGACTAATGGGCAGGTAATACGTTATATATAAATATATAAAAAAAAATTATTTACTATTTAGTCAGATTAAAATAAAATGAAACGGACTATACCACGTTTGAATTCAAGACGTGATGGTTAAGCCGGGAACACTTGGTCTCTGCAATAGAATTGGATCAGCGCATGGGCCGCGAATTATAAATAGTGTATGTGTGACTCATAGGCGATAGAACTGATATTTTGAAATCAATACCCCAGTATAAAAAAATAAAAGCTGACGCAATAAGAATGTTTGGTAAATAAAGCGATAATGTTTTTAGTTTTTTTGTTTGAAAACGGTATTTGTTGTATATGTAATGTACTATAATAACCGTAAAAAATAAACAAAGTACGAGGCGTGTTTTTAAAGTAAGTACCGTTTTCAAATAAAACAAAAACAAATAAACTTTTCGTAACAATTTTATTTTTATATGAAAGCCTGTACCTTATTCTACTTTTCTACATAATTTCCACCAATCTTGAGGCATTTATCATATCTTACAATCAGCTTTACAATCCCATCGTCATAGAAATCTGCCGCCTGATTTAACAACCACTGCACAACAGTCGTTTTTGCCTCATCATCGACGTCGAGGGGCTGACCACCCAGATGCTTCTTCAAATGCAGGAGCAAGTGATTGGGACTGTATGAAGGGTGATCAAGTTGTTCCCAGTGAAAAGATGCAATGAGATTTTGAGTTCGAGAGGCGCGTGTGGACGGGCATTGTCATGAAGCAATTTGAATTGCACGGCGCACAATACGTCGCAGCATTTATTGTGTCACCGCGAGGCAAAATATCAACAAGCAACATCCCCTTTCTGTCCCAAAACAGTACACATTTCCGGGCTGAAATTGTTTGCTTGAACTTCACGTTCTCGGGTGATGTTGAATGCCGCCATTCCATGGATTGCTGCTTCGATTCCGGTGTAACGTAAGCCACCTGTGACAATTTGGCTTAAAAAATCATCACCCCTCTCACTGTACCGCTGAAGAAAAGTCAACGCACTGGCTATACGTTTGGTCTGGCGTGAGCACAACTCTCGATACTGTAAGCGTTTGGTCACAATTTCATAGAGAACACTTCTGGAAACTTGAGGAAACTCATCAGATAACGGCGAAATCGTAAAGCGTCTGTTCTCTTTCACTTTTTCGTCAACATTCTGAACCAAATCTTCAGTAATAACGGAAGGTCGCCCACTTCGTTCCTCCTCATGGGCATTCGTGCGGCCATCTTTAAAAGCTCTCAACCATTTCCGTACCATTCCATCACTCATAATGTCTTCTCCATGCACTTCACAGATCTGACGATGAATCTCGGCCGGTTTAATGTCTTTAACACTAAGAAAACGAATCACAGCGCGTATTTCACAGTCGACGGGATTCTCGATCAGCGGAGACATTTTAAATAGTGACAAACAAATGTAAACACGGTCGAATCTTTCTGTATTGGCGTCTGTGGCTTGTCAACAGATGTAGGTACATAGCGCGCAAGCGTAGTACCTCGTAGTTTCTTTAAAAACCTGTTGTACTTAATACCGTAACAATAAACAATAATATAATAAATAAACGTAACTTCTTAACAGTGTGGATAGGATTGTTGAAAAACTTGCACCCCCAGCTTTATTGCCCAACAGAGAAAATTCCAATTACTGGACAAGTAATTAATTAAACAAATTACAAAACGAGTACAAAAAACAAGAGCAACAAGTTACAAAAACTTATTAAAGTAAAGAGCAGTGACTATCCTTATTGTATGTAAAGTATCGTGAAAAATATCACATTGCGAAGATATGAGATTAAAGTTTGTACAAGTCACATAAATAGATGATTTTAAAAGAGCATTTGTTCGAGGAAACGGTAGATAAAACGTATTCGAATACCGGACACCAAAGCGTGGGATTATAAATTGTAATCTTTGAAGTAATGCAGAGCAGTGAATGTAGCTATTAGACAATTTCCAGAGAAACACCAAACCGGAGGATATGCGCCGAAAGTTAAGAGAGGGTAAATTAAATCGGAACAACAGTAACATATGATCAACGGCTCTCGGTGGGTACACTCCGTCTTGCCGGAACCAGAGGAGTTTAGCAAATCTGCGTTGTACCAATTCCAATTGGCGTTTATGCGTTAAATAGCAAGGACACCATATGATGGACGCGTATTCCAGACGAGATCTAACAAGAGCGTAGTACAAAGATTTCAAGGCTACCTCATTGGTAAACTCTCTGCAATTTCGCACAATAAAGCCAAGAGATCTTCTAGCCGCATGTGAGATACTGATAATGTGTTGCGCAAAAGTGAGTTTGCTATCAAAGAAAATCCCTAGATCCTTAATTAGTTCGACACGTTCGATGTTAACTTGATTAAGCTCATAGTTGAAGGCAATTGGCGTAGATGCACGTGTAAAGGAAATAACTTTACATTTGCTGATATTCAGAGGTAGATTATTTGATGTACACCATTTAGAAATATTTGTAAGATCGCTTTGCAAGAAGTAGCAATCCTCGGATATTAGCCAAGGGTCGTTTATTTTCGTCATTGCGTCATAACTAACGCTGGCCACGAGCGGTACCGCGCATCGGCGTAGAATCAGTTCGGACCGAGAGGAACGGTAGTATTACTTCGTCTGCGGAGCAGTACGGACATTTTCGCTGCCGGTCATTTGCGCAATTGTTTATCTGTCCTAGAAAAATTATGATTTCGTCAGCAAAACGACCGCGGTCGGACAAACTTCCAAAATTTATTGCAGAAATTCCAGACTTAATATATGAAGGTGCTAAAATTAAATGTGTAATCTGTAAAATCCCGTTAATGTGTTGGTCCAGACAACATTGTCTACGACACGTAAATAGTGAAAAGCATGTCTCAAAAAGAAATTGCGCACGAGACAATGAAAAATTTATATTTAATTTATGCGTTACGTTTATCGCATGTAATATACCGTTTAATTTACTAGACAAGGAACCATTTATTTGCTTTTGGAATAACTATTCGGAGTGCAAATTACCAAGTCGAACATCATTACGAAGAATTGTGCCAGCTGCGCGCGAACATATTGAACAAAAAGTAAAATCGGTGTTGAAAGATCAAAAATTGTGGTTATGTGTCGACGAAACAACAGATCGGAAGAAACATTCTGTTCTTAATGTAATGGCACGCAAATTGGAACCTCATCAATCGGCACCTTCAATTCTATTAGTCTCCAAACGAATACAACAGTGTACTGCCGAAGTAATTTCAAAGTTAGTGTTAAATACATTGGACAAGTTTGAACTTTCAACAAACCAACTCTTGATGTTAGTGAGTAATGGTGCTGCAAACATGCTTTCTGTAGGCCGGTCTCTAAAAAAGCATTCTGCTAATTTGTTACACATTACGTGTAAAATTCATGCTCTCAATCTTGTGGTGGATAGTATCAGAAAATGTTATCCTGAGGTAGACGCTTTAATAGCGCATACCAAAGCAGTATTTGTCAAATCACCGAAACGTATTCGCGAATTTCACAGACTGTGTCCCCGTATACCAGAGCCACCAGAACCTATTCTAACTCGTTGGGGAACATGTTTGCTGGCCGCGTTTTATTATCATAAATATTTTGACAATATTAAGAACGTGGTTTTACAATTCGATACAAAGGAAGCTGCCGCTATCTAGAAAAGCCAGTCGAAATTTCAAGATAGTCAGGTTAAAATGGATTTAAAAATCATTCACGACAATTACTTCGGGCTAGCAGATGCAATAGAAAAATTACAAAATCCTGCGGTGCTGTTAGAAGAATCTCTACAAATAGTGCAACATGTTCACGCACAGCTATGCGCGATTGAAGACGCAAAAAATTTTTCTGTTCTAGAAAAATTTGAAAGTGTTTTTGAAAAAAATTCTGATTTTGGCACATTAAGACACATTTGTGAAGGTGCGTCAACAGAATCGTTAAGTTATTTGAAAGATTATTTTACTTACGCAAATATTACGTCACTAGATGTAGAACGTTCGTTCTCTGCATATAAACGCATTTTTTCCTCATGCCGTACTAGTTTTGCCGAAACAACAGTTGAAACATATCTAATGTTGCAGATATTTAACAGACATTATTCACTTTGTGATTTCACGGAGGAATCTTAAAATGGTAAGTGTTTGAGCACGTGTTATTTAATTTTTATTTAAAAGATGAGCGAAATTATTTGCGGTAGCAAACATCTCTATTAGCAGAATAACTCTAGTGGAACGCGAGGCCTGGTGGACTCTACGCTACTGCACGGTACCGCTCGTGGCCAGCTTTAGTCATAACTGTCATAAGCACTCTGCTTTTTAACTGTATCATATGTTTGTTTAAAGTCTATAAGGATAAGGAGCATATAAAGCGGCAATAAAGAACATTACTATACCGGTTTTTACACACCTGATATACAGGCTAATTCATTTCCGATCCTCACCATGGAGATAGAACAAAATTAAAAAATAAATAAATGAACAATAAAACAGTGATAATAAAATTAAAACAAAATAGATAGAGTAGGTTTAAATTTGCAAAAGTTGCTAAATTTTGTGTTTGTTATGAACCCGAAGGTCCCCCAGGTCCATTTTCTACCTGCGACAAATGACGTTCGAGATTTTTAAAAAACGCAAAAAGTTAATTTCCTTCTTTTACCTCTAACACCTTTATTTGACATTGCAGAGAAAAACTAGAAACATATTCTTGGGGTCACTTTCGATCTTCTATTTAATGTTGTAGTCGAAATGTTTGCATGACGTTTCGATTCTTTCTGATCATCATCGACTTTCTCATTTCTTATCGGCGCCATATTGACTTTGACACCATCAAAAAGAGCTTTTTTCTGATTTCAACCATGTGTAATATGTATGTTGACGAAACTTTTTTATATTATGTATACTTTAATTGACGAAAATGGATCATCCTGTATAAATGCATTTAAAATTACTTCGGTATAGTTCGGAAATGGAGAAGCATTATCGAAAAATCTATAAATTGTACATCGAAACAAACTAATACATCACACACTCTCTCCTTCTTACCCTCTAGAAAGCGTCCTCCACGAAACTTATCGACGATCTTAACCGTTTTTCAATTTCCTCTCGCACGTTTTTATCTGGCCTTCTTCGTTCGCCGCGGCTAGCGAGTCGCCGGATAAATAAGGAGGGTAATTGTTATTGTAGCAGGTGAAACGCATTAAAGTCGACCATTTAATTACAGATTCATTGGCAATAAGTCTTTCTGACAAATGCATTAATCTTTGACGGTCCAATTAACTACTACCGTAGCGGCTACTCTGCCGACGGAGATGATCCTCCGAAGAAGCGGGTGGGATTTACATACTCTTACACCCACTCGAAGGAGGCTGCGGTTTTTTTAATGCATTCGACGGTTTTTGTTTTGTTTTTAGTCTTCACGAATTGGGGCGGAGAGGTCATAGAACCTTATTTTATCGTTCCTAAAGCTATTTAACTTGAAATTACTGAAAGATTTTAATCAAATTGGGTAAAGTTAAATCTATATCTATATTGCCTTCAATATATACAGGAGAGTTATCTCAACGTGAAGTTGCACAAAAAGAGGGTGTATCACATCAAACTGTTTTGAGAATCGCGAAATTAATTAAGGGGACTATTCCTAATACAAATGGTAACGGACCAAACTGTGCCGACAGGCGCAAAACTACTGTGAGAGATGATCGTCGTATAATAAAAGTGGATACAGAACATCGCTTCTTATCCACTAAAGGTGTCCATAAAATTCTTAGGGGAGAAGGTATACCAATATCAGCCCGAAGAGTCCATAGACGTCTGCTTGAAGCAGGGTTAAAATGCAGACGTCCGGCAAAGAAGCCTAGACTAACGTCTAGGCTTCTTTGCCGGACGTAGATGTTAATCTAAAATGACACGATTTCAAAGGGCTAAAGAATATAAAAAAACAGTTGAAGATTGGGCAAAGGTAAGTTTCATTTATCATCTATATTTTTGGTCGAATGGTCATCCTCGTAGTTCCCTTAATGGTTCTCTACATTTCTTACTTTTCCCTAGATTATTTATAGCAACGAATCAAGGCTAGAAGTGCAAACGCAGAGAGGCCAATATGTTCGTCGCAGTCCTTCAGAGCGTTATAAAGAAGCATGTACGATCAAATCTGTTAAACATCCCCCATCTCTAATGGTTTGATCGTATATTACGACAGAAGAACCGGGACCCAAATTTCGTTAACGGAACAATGGAACAAAAACAATATAAAAAAGTTTTACAAAACTATTTAATACCTTATATTGGTTCATTGCATCCAACTCATCCGACACTCCGGTTTGTCTTGCTACCCTCTGGGACGGCGTGACTGTGTTTCTTGGCGATAGGTGTCGCCAAAAGACATATTCAGTGCTGTTTTGGAGATTAGCAACATAAACTGAGAGGCAAACGCAATGATTAGCAGCAGAAGATTGTGCTCAGAACCATGCTGATGACGCCGAGTAGGCAGAAACATGTCCATGTGTTAGCGCAATTTTCTCTGCTACATTGTTTTTGCCGGGAATGATTCCACCAATACCATGAGCTATATTAGGATTTATTTTTTGGTTATTGTTATTAGACATTCCATTGTTTATATTTACTTCTGAAGGAGGTCTATTAATGAACAAATTTGTATCAACTTGCTAAATTGTCAAGAATATTGCTCTACTTAAACCTATTAAACGGTTTTGAAAACATTTGTTAGTAATAATAACAATTACAGGTATCAATGAAAACTTCTAAGAATTGCGAACACCCCGTTCGAATCTGGCAACCAGAGACTGATAGCCGAGAGCGCCACCAGTCCCGTTAAACCAAGTAAACCAAGCAGCAAAATTCGTATAACCACCCTCTTTTCGCTACACAAATCTCTTTAGAATTACAAAAATGTTATTATAACAACAATTAATGAAATATTCAATTAATTTAGGTAATTCAACTTCTTTTTTAATTATTTTATATACACTTTTTAGGAAGTCATATTCTCCTCGCATCTATTTTCTTCTCTTGCCTCTCTAATTACGTTACAGACGCAATCGCACGTACACCCAATGGGATACTTCGCTTTTCTATTTAGTAATTACGAGGAAACACATAAAACACTCACGATCGTAAATCGGACCTGTCCTATCCACTCAGACGTTCCAACATTATTGAAGGAGATATTGCTTCGTTTAACGGCCGAGAATCGAAAGGCTTCAATCGGCTATCGCACGCAGGTTTATACGGTTACCATACAGGGGTACCATTGTCCGTCGACCCTACATGTGTATGCAAAATTTCGCATTGTGTGCATTCGAGGAACGGAAAACATCGAAGGTAAATCGAAAAGGACACACTGATTCGTTCATATACGGTGCTTGAAGGCCGTTATACACGATACTAGATTCTGACGTACTTGGCATTTTAAAATATACAGTTTGAGAGAAATTATTTGGATTTTTTCAAAAATAGAAAGGGTAGAGGAAGCAGACGAATTTACTAAAACCAAATTTTCAAATATCATCCACGTCTAACAATTTTGAATTCTGTTCAAGTTATTTCAACGGATTGCTTTATTTATAGAGCGTTTCAGTTACAAAAAGAAGTTAATTTTTATCACAGATACCAAAAAATCTCTGAATTTGTAAACATTACAAAGAACATAAAGTGATAGGTTCTTTATAAATAAGTATGGTCGAAACCCAGTTTTCTACTTTACGTCAAAAAAACATTTTATAGGTTATGATTTTAAAAACTAAGGTTAGATAGATAGATAGACTTTAATTCATTACCAGTGGTGTTGAATTTACAATAAACAACAATAACATAATCACAACAATACAATACAATAACTACAACTACAAAGAACACATGTTACCTGGTCTCACAGTGCGCAGCAAGCAGGAGGTCATGAGAACAAAAAAACTCATCGACACTATAATAACACTTATCTTTCAGAGACTCTTTAAGACGGCACCTGAATCGCCCAAGTTAGCCCTGCCTCAACTCCGCCGGTAAATAATTGTATATCTTTGTACCTAGACGAATGTAGCTATAATAAAACTTGTTGGAATTTGCCACATCGCAGCGAATATGGTCTGGATTTCTTGTAAAATAGTCATGTACTCCAGCATTCGTCTCGAAATTCTCAAGGTTACTGTGTGCGTATGATGCAGCCTCAAGTATGTAGAGATTGCAGACTGTTGGGACTCCAAGCTCTAGAAAGGACCCTCTACAGGTTTCCCTTGGACTTAAATTTTTAATTATACGTATTGCTTTCTTTTGCAAAAGTAGAATAGAATTTAAATGTTTGTTCATGCCCCAAAAGAGCAAGCCGTAACTTAAATGTAAAAGGTGGGCATTTACATCGCATAACTTCTTCATTTTTCCTATGACGTATAAAGCTTTGTTTAGTTTGGAGGTGATTGTATTAACATGCAGGTCCCAATTCAAGCCGCTATCCAATGTTAATCTCAACAGTCTACAACCGGACACACTCGCGATATCGATATTGTTCATCTGTAAAATCCCATACCATCTGTCCTTTTCAAAACACCATATGTCCTTTTCAAAACATCGGTGGTATGAAACGGACAAAATCACAGTTTTCTCTTTTGTAACATAACGAAAAATTTTAATTATATATTAGTGTTTTTATTTCACGAAATTGAAGAGTGTTAATTGGTCCTTTCTATTATGCATTTCATTTAATGGTTTGAAAAACTGGGCGATTATATTTTGGCATCAAACTATAATGTCCGTTTCATTCCCACTCTCCCCTGTATAGTTATTGCCTTCTGCGTTACGTGGTGATATATCGAGGGCTGAGAACCATAGGGTTCCAAGCAACATTCATAAAATTTTTCAGCAAATGAATTTTAAGCTTTGATATTAAATAAATTTATTTTGTAAAAAGTTATATTTCTTAAATGCATTTTACATTTTCGGTTAGGTATCTGAGAAACAAAACCCCCTAAAACAATGTCCTATTTAAATCATAAATGCCAATTTTATAGATTTTTTGAAGCATTGTAACTGTACTTGAAACCCTGCGGCTCTGCACTTGGAACCTTATGGAATTATATTATACTATTACAGTATAAAAATATTTTTCATGTTTTGTTTTTTACAAACAAGCTATTTCCTCAACTAGTTTTAAGTCAATGAAAACAGTAATTTATATTTCAAAAACAATTTTATTCATAAACTTGGCTAAGAACAAACCAATTCTTTAATTCAGAAATTAAACATTAATTTAGTTCAAAAACTCAAATAAAAACAACAACAAACTTAAAGTAGGAAACTTATTTTTTAAATTCAGAAATTAAGCATTTCATATATTGCTGATCCTCGGGAGGCATCCATCTGTAGGAACATTCTACGTGCTCAATTTTCTTCTTAGTAAACGATTTATTTTTCAAATTATGGGCCGGGGCTATTACAAGTTTGGCACTGGATGAATTATTTTGGGCAACTTGATATTGTTTGCCTCTACTGGTAGGCTTGGTGTTAACGTTAACTGCGGAAAACTCAGTACTGTGATTATTTATTTTATATTCTACTCTAAATTGTTGTCCTTGTAGAAAACGCAGCTGACACACTTTTGTGTAGGGTATTTTGTCATATTTATATAGTGAAGCAGTTTGTTTGAAGTTTTTAAAATCAGTCTGCTTCATGTTCAAAATGCAGAATGGTTTCCTCCTGTCAATTCTTAGTAGCAGTCTCATAAGAGATAACGGAGACCAAACGTCTGTAACCTTCATAGCCTTTTCGATACGAGAATGGATGTTATCTACAACCTGTATGCACGAATGTCCAGGTATAGAGTATTTCATTGTTACTATTTGTATATTAAGGTGTCTATTTAAGAAGTCAGCGATTGCAACTGAAATAAGGGAGTTCCTATTCTGTGGAACGCAACTATCGCTCCAAGTTATTATCTCATTTATTTCGGGATGTTTGGAAGCAATTCTGTCTAAAATTTGTATTAAAGCACTAGACAAATCATTTCCTGATCGTCCACACATTGTTTCAGGCCATACTGCGCAATAAACTTCCTTTCCAATTGAGTTGTGGGCCGTTAAATTATAAACATTTAATTTTTGTTTATAAAATAAAACTGACACGTCGCATTTAGGCAGATTAATTACGTTTTCCAAGTCAAAACAAATGATAGCACAGCCAGATCTTTGGTTTTTAATGTCATTTTCACGCTCTTGACGCATTATTATTTTCTTTGAAACGTGAGACTGGTATGCTACTTCCATTTCTTCTCCTAATCTCTTCTCCTTCTTAGCTAATCTATATTCTTCACAGACATCACATCTATCCGTTTTTGGTTGAAGAAACTCCAAATTAAACTCAAAATTAAAGATATGCCTATACAAAGACAATTTTTGAGGGGGTATTTGTTGTTCGTTACACGTCTCTATATATAAATCATACATTTTTTGAACATTAAGTGAGGCTTCAAGATATTTCTTTTTGGAATCTTTTCTGCAATAGTGAGCTTCCACACAAGGAAAAGACTGTATATGCTGCCTTATTATGTCTTTATCTTTATTTAAAATACGGTCCTTTGTACATTTGCCTCTTGTATCAGGTTGAGGGGTCCCTGAATCACTTTTTTTTATATGTACATTATAAATTGGTTTTTGACTAATGCACAGAGTATTTAGAAAAAATGCTTTACACACGCGAAATTTTTTATTTTCTTTTTCAAGGTAGTACTCAAACGAAAATGACTTATAATTAGATTCAGTACTTCGTTTTCTCTTAATAAGAACTCTCTTTGTCATGTTTAATATAAAGCCATACTTTCCATTTTGATCTAGGGTGTAAAAGCTATTCTTTATATCTAACCGTATTTCATCATTAAAGTTTTCTTTGCAATGGAAACGACATTGGATGCAATCTTTACTTACATCGATTAGCTTAGCAAGAACAGTTATTCCCTTGGCATTAACATATTGTTTTCCTCTCTGGTAATTTTCTTTTCTTTGCATTTTTTTCCACGTTTCGGGGTTTCTTTTGCGCTTTCTAGTCCTCATTACCTGTTTCATGGGTGTTTTTCAGACTCTGATTCGACACTTGACGAGTCACTGTATTCCACTATACGATACGTCCTATTCCTATAACAATAAGAAAATTTATAATTATTATCAATTAAGAATAATTGTTCAGGCCCTCAACACCAAGTTTTATTATATTTTTATAGAAATAACTTACGCTTTTAGATCACTGTTACTATTATTCTGATTTGGTTCCCTTAATATTCCTTCATTTCTTCTCGCCACAGCTTTGGATGATTCTCCAATTTCAGAATATAATCTAAAAAAATAAATATTTAAATAACTTAAAACATTTTTATTGGTAGTTTCTACGTCGAAATCACTTGAAACATAGAAATATAGTATACGCCTGCAGAAGTTAGGTTATGTTTTGAGTTAAATATAATTTAAACACTTTTAATTAATTACTTAAACTTACCTTTTATGTGTATGGATACTTTCTGGGACATATTCTGAGCCGGAGCTACAGAAATCTTCCCAGGATTCTTTTCAGAAACAGAGGACATCACAATAAGCACCACGTTCAATTTCACCCGGCACTTGAAACCTTATGGTTCCAACCTTAAAAGATCTCATGTACTTGAAACTATATTTCCTTACTGATCGTGGAACCATCTTTCGATATATGAATAATGCTTTTAAACCAGCTGATGCAGCATGTTTAATAGAACAGGTTTCCACGAAAACACAAATTTTGTACAAATTGTCGCTTGGAACCTTATGGTTTTCAGGCCTCGATATATTAGAATTGCCATACCTAAGAAAGTGCTGGGAATAAATATAACAATGTAACTGTGCTCTTGGTTTCCGGGTTGGAACCGCGTTGTTGTCGTAGCTTTTCCCGACATGTTGTCCACACTCTTATGGTACATCTTCAGCGTCGCCATCTAACGGTCATTTGTAAAAACTGTAAAAAGGCGTTACCCTCGTATTCTTTATAATGATATTGTAAATTAATTTTTGCTGCTAAACACCTTTTCTTCGAACAAAACAAATATCTATATATCATATATAGATAGTGATACCTCCCAATGTCCCTACCAGAATGTTTTTTTCTCTGTTGCGCTGCTCTGAAATTAATTTGGGTCAACAATCTTGATATAATCAACACTGTGGTGTCATCTGCATAAAAAGTAATCTAGTTGCTAATATTAAAATGTAAATCGTTAATAAAAATGACAAATGAAAGAGGACATAAGATAGATCGTAGAAATATTCCAATACAGCTCATAATGTACGAGGGTAAGTCAAAAATTACTTACACTTTTAGTTCTACAACTGCATTAAACAAAGATAGGTGTACAACAGATACATTATTTTCCGATATAGTCTCCACCTTTAGCAATGCACTTGGTCCAGCGAGCCACAAGCTTCCGTATGCCTTCCCGGTAGAAGGGTTTAGGTTGGTCGTGAAGCCACCTTCGCACCGCATCCCGAACGTCTGTGTCTGAGGCAAATCGACGACCTCTCAAAGCTTCCTTGAGCGGTCCAAAGAGATGAAAGTCTGAGGGAGTGAGATCGGGGCTGTAGGAAGGGTGCTCCAGGGTCTCAAAGTCGATAGTTTCTATGATGTTATGGGCCGTGTGCGGGCAGGCGTTGTCTTGCAACAACAAAACTTTCTTTGAGAGTAGACCACGGCGCTTGCTTCGAATTGCTGGTTCCAGCTTATTCGCCAACAAATCACTGTACCTCGCATTATTTATGGTAGTTCCTCTGTCCAAGTAGTCGTCCAGTATAGGGCCTTTTTCGTCCCAAAACACGGTTAGCATCCTTCCCAGCCGATGGCGAGGTCTTAAATTTTTTCGTGCTAGGGAATCCTGGGTGTTTTCATTCCATATTTTGGCGTTTCGATTCGGTCTCGTAGTGATGGGCTCACGTTTCATTAACGGTCACTATTCTGCTTAAAAATGCGTCGCCTTCCGCATTGAAGCGAACCAGTAAGCGTTGGCAGATGTCCAAACGTTTGGTTTTGTTTTCTGCGGTAAGCATTCGTAGTACCCATCGCGCACACACTTTACGAAATTTTAATTCATCGTGGATCGCCTATTTGCTGTAACCATCTCTCGTGCTTGCTGAATGTTGTCGTCGGTGGTCGAGGTTGACGGCCGTCCAGCTCCCTCTTTTTGTGTTACGCTCGTGCGGCCACTTTGAAACATTTTGATCCACAAAAAACGCTTTTACGAAATAAAGCACTGTCCCCGTATTGTGACAAAAGTCTGCGGTGAATTTCAGCACCTTTCACACCCTCCGACCACAAAAATCGGATCACTGCTTGTTGTTCCTCCTTGGTGCAAACTAATAGCGGAGCTGACATGCTTGCTGTTGTAGCTAGCAGACAAATGACGCGATCGTGATTAAATTCCGCACACATCACCACAGAGGCGCTAGCTCAACGCATGCGCAAGCCACTACGATAACCTTCAAAGCTTGTTATGGCGAAACTGTAGATAATATTTGATTTACCCTCGTAATAACAGTGATGGTTTGACCGATAATATCAACCGGTATATGATCAAACAGTCACCAAATCTTTCTTTTCTCAACACTGTCAGTTTCGAGAATTGTTTTCACATATACACTACCAGCTATAATTATTTTCTAAAATCCAAACAAAAATGTGGATGGGCAAATAATTATGTCCGGTGGTGTAGTTTTCCATTTTTCTGAATTCCAAATTCGGTATAAATGTTAAGAAATTATTCCCTTGCTCATATCTAATTTTCTTGGAACTTTGCGAATGGTTATACGTGGGTTCGCTTGCAAAATTAAGCACCACTAATAACAGACACCTCTTCCGCACTTATCCAAATTGTTCAATATGTTTACGTCACTAAATGGAAAGGTTATAGATACATTTTCTATAATCTTCCATACTTATAACGTAGTCGAACGTTGGCATTCGGAAAACCTGTAAATCATCGCTATTGAGCCGTCGGACAATAGACTCGTTTAAAACTAAACGTACCGCTACCATAGCCCAGTTCGATTGTTTATCACTGTCAGCGTTTAACAGTAGCTGCTGCGGCTAGATACGACTATCGCATGTTTTTCCATCGCTGCCGTTTTAGCAGTAGTAGTCGTAGTAGTAGGCCCTGGCTACCGTACGCGAAATCATATCGCTCGAAAGCGAACAATCGAAAGCCGATCTGTGTATAGCGGGTAATTATCGATTGATTTATCTCTAGCCGTGTGTATATAAATTCTATACAACTATTGCATTTAAAATTTAAAACGGATCTATGTATGTACGTGTACTATGATCGATTCTAGCGTTTTGGACGTGTCGCAACTTCAGAATTTCGAATATAGATTCGTTTTTGTTTCCTTTTTGTTAATGTTCTAAAGTTTTCTAGTTCCTACATTACAATTTTGTAACGGTCGTGCATGTCTTAATCTCATTTCATATCTATCGTTGCTTAATCGATAAATTGAGCGTGTAATATTAATGTTTTTTGAATGCTTTTAAGCGTGTTAGTCCTTAAAAAGATTTAATTGTGCAATTTTTGTCGAATCCGAATAAAGGAATTTGTTTGAAAAATTAGATCAAGACCGCAAAGGTGGAATTAACAGAATGAGACTGAATTAAAGTATTTACATATTTCATGGTTCAAATTGGATACTTTCTCTAATCCTTATTCTAATTACTTTATAATTAGCAGCAGACAAAACTGCATTTCCTTAAAAGGAAACATGTTATAAAAGTAAATGAATGGATAATATGTCTTTTATTTATTTTCTAAGGTGGTTATAAAGTAGAAATCAGCATATGTCGACATGTATTTATGCAGCATTCAGAAAAAAATACAGTCAAAAGCTTTCCTAAATTCATTTACATTTTGGGTGGGTTTCTTACATACAATTGGATCATTTCTTCTTCGCATCCCATTCTATTTTATTTTGGGAAAACGAAGTTTCAAAGCAAAAACCAAACACGTAACCGAGAATTTACGCTGTTGTTTGTTATAAGAACGTTTTTCATTAAATTTCACGATTTACGAAGTGAGGAATTTGAAAAAAAGAGAAGTTTCTCCTCCGTTTCACCAAAATCGTCGTTGGTTGGAGTTAAAAAAAATATTTAGTACCCCCACTCCGAAGATCGGAGGCTCGGTAGGAAATAGGAGCTTCCGAAAATGAACCAATATCCACCAGAGGGAATTTCACATTGACCGAGTGACTATACGTTCTCGAATCACAGCTGGGTTCGACGATGCAAATATAAATATACACCTCTCCAACATCTATTTTTCTCTTTCTTATCAAATTGTAAAAAAAAAAAACAAAAGAATGTCATATTCATTACGAATCTAAAATGTAACTGACTTTTAATTTAATGTTTAGCTAAAAAGGACTTTAAAAATAAGTTAAAAGACCGGGCATGGGTCTTTTAATTTAAATATTTCTAACTATGCAATGAAGTTCATTTTCTCTTTATTGGGCTAAGTGTTCTTTTGTATTGTGTATATGATGCTCTTTCTGAGACTTAACATATGCAAATGAACTAAACTAACGTAACTCTTTGAAGTCGTTTCCTAGCCACAAAATCATATAGATGTAGATTATGTCAAATGTATGTTATCCCATTAACACCAAAGCTAAAATGTAGGCACACTAAAATGCAAGCACATATTTAATTACTTTAAACACGATCGCTTGTACTAATAATAACAGGAAAATTAAACCAAGGATATTATTGTCGTATCGAGCTAACTAATAAACAGAAAACCGACTCGCTAATCACGGTAATAATACCGCCGTAATAACCCTAGACTCGTAGATTAATTGTTAGAAAACGAAATGCACACAAGCAGACCGCTATACAGTTGCGACTTGTCACGTTTTGATAAATACGGTACGGAGTCCATTAGGGTTGAAGCGATTTGCATGAGGTAGACGGGGTCCGGCACCCTGCCGCGTCTCCTCCAATTCGCTCCGGGAGTCCGGTCAACACGGGCAGACTGTTGAATCCGTTTGCCAGGTATTCCACTTAAAATTATACCGCAATTATGCCGTGATTAATACCGGCCATTTGTACGGGACAACGTTGAGTAATAGCGCTAGAAGCGAAGGGAGTATTTTAACGCGAATATACACTGGCTGGAATCGGGTTCGCAGTTGCTGCTGCTGCTGGACACATGTAGGAGTTAAGAACCTCTTTATGATATAGTCATTTCATACGATAGATACCTTCAATTTCGTTTTTTTTGCTCTTCACTGCAGAAGGCTTACTTCTGGTTACAATTACAAATTGGATTTCCTCTACATATGCTTTTGCTATTGTAATATATAAGATAATAATAATAATAATAATAATAATAATAATAAACTTTATTCGCCCAACAGGATACCCCAATTACAGGACGAAATAATAATACGAATACATGTGCACATAATACAAAGAGAAAAATAAAATATAATACTTAATAAAAGATAACTGAAAAATAATAGAAAAAAAAAATAATATATATATACTCCACCGATTAATGCATAGCGTCACCGACAAAAATATCTGCATAATATTTATTTGCATTCACACACATGTTTTGAAATGGCGATTTCAGCAGCACATTAGTTCTTGCAGTTAAAGGCCGAAACGATTGAACACTACGCGAAGACAAACGAGGAACGTTCAAATTAATTTTTGACAGCAGATATGCGCAATCGATTTGATTGTCAATAAGTTTGTAGAGAAACCGCGCACTGCAAATTTGCCTTCTTTCCGAAATACTCCGGACCGCATGTCGTTCCAATAATGTGGCATAGTCTATACCCCTCACTGGATATATACCGTCGATCCTAAAAGATAGGAATTTCAGGAACCTTCGCTGTACTCTCTCAATAGAATCCTCGTAGGATTGATAGTAAGGATACCATACAATGGAAGCATAATCTAGCCGGCTTAACACAAATGCTCTATACAGCGTTTTCAGAAGATGTTGATTCGTGAAGTATTTCGAAGATCGTATGATGAATCCTAACATGGCTGCGGCCGAGGAACACGTCTGCGAAACATGCTGCTTAAAGGATAGTTGACTATCAAAGATAACTCCTAAGTCTTTTATGGTCTCGCTCCTCTACAGCGGGTAACCGCTTAAACTGTACGTAGTAGGCAAGCTTTTTACTTTGCGAGTATATGTTACATACGTGCATTTTGCTTCATTTAACATAAGACTATTTTCTTGGCACCAGTGGAATACGTAATCAATACTCATTTGCAGATTAACCATATCATTAATGGAATCAATTCTTGCGTACACCTTTACATCATCTGCATAAGCTAAGGTGTCACAGGTCAACGCTTCCAGCAGATCGTCGAGGAAAAGCACAAAGAGCAAAGGTCCTAAATTGGATCCTTGTGGAACACCTGACGTAATAGCATATTCACATGAGCTGAAGCCATTATAGAAAACATAACATGACCGCTTTTTTAAGTAGGACTCCATCAGATCTCGAAGGCGAGGTGACATGCCAAAAGAACTTAATTTAAAGAGCATAATATCATGGTCAATTCTGTCAAAGGCCTTAGAAAAATCCGTGTATACAACATCGACTTGCCCTCCATCATCCAGTGTGTCACTTATAAACTGTGTAACTGTCGCTAAGTTAGTTGTTGTAGATCTTTTAGGTATAAAACCATGTTGCTTCGCAGATATATACGGCTGTACATTGTTGAATATAGAAAAATATAAAAGTTGTTCATATACCTTGGCGAAATTAGATAAAATAGATATAGGACGATAGTTAGTCACATCAGAGCTGCTTCCCTTCTTAAGAACTGGCGTAACTCTTGCTCGTTTCCAGCGCCTAGGAAAGGTAGACGATCTCAAAGAAATGTTGACAAGAAGCAAGAGCGGTTTAACAAGTACTATGCGTGCTTCCTTCACTAAAGAACTAGGGATGAGGTCATCACCAGCTGTGTCCGTATTTGCTAGGTGACTCATTATAGTTAGCAGGTCAGTCTCACTCACAGGCTTGACGTCAAAAGATGGTATGTTGCTGAATACATTTTCGATTACTCTGCTGGAGTGTGGCAGATAAACAGAAGAAAATTTACTAGCAAAGGCGTCAACAATTTCCTGGGGATCCTGATATACCACATCCCCATCAGTGATTGTGTTTGGTATGCGTGAAACCTTCCGATTACCCTCTCTAAATGCCCGCCTAATAGAAGAGGTTACACTCGCAAATTACTTTCATATAAGATTTTTCACTGAAAATGATGTTTTAGACGAAATCAAACACCTGAAGTCTAAAAGAACTGCTGGCCACGACTTTGTACCGAGTTATCTAATACGTAAATGTGCTAATTGTTCCACTGTACCACTCACTCGAATTTTTAACTTATCTGTTAAAACAGGAGCATTTCCAAAGTTATGGAAAATTGCCAGAATAACACCAGTCTTTAAAAATGGCGACCTAACTCAGGTGGAAAATTACCGACCGATTGGTATTTTGTCGAACGTTGCAAAGATTTTTGAGCACTTGATATACACCGAAGTCTCCAGATACGTCAAGCCCCTTTTATCACCATTTCAACATGGATTTCTTTCGGGTAGATCCACTATTACCAACTTAGTGAGGATTACGCAATTTTTAAGTGAAGCATTGGATAAGAGACAGCAAGTCGACGTAATATATACAGACTTCTCCAAACCTTTTGATATTATAGATCATACATTCCTAATTAAAAAACTTGGATGCTTTGGATTTTCAAATTGCTTGATTCAGCTTCTGTCTTCGTACCTCAACGATAGGTCTAGCTATGTCTACTTCAACGGATGCTCGTCCAAACTATTTCAAATTCACACCGGTGTCACTCAAGGTTCAAACTTGGGACCATTCTTATTTAACATCTTCGTCAACGATCTGTTATCCTCATTAGACTGTAATGTGTTGACGTATGCGGATGACTTGAAAATCTGTAGACAAATAACGAATATTGCTGATGCAGATAGTTTACAAAATAGCCTGGAAAGCATACATAAGTGGTGTATGAACAACGGTCTATTGCTAAACGTAAACAAATGTGATGCAGTGTCATACTCTAAGGTACGGAATCCTATACACAAAAATTACTACATAGGCAACAATCTGGTTTCAGGCAAATTAAAAATGAAGGACCTAGGAGTAATATTGGATGATCAGTTTCTCTTCTGGGAACACATTTTCGCAGTATGCAGCGCAGCGTCTAAAACCCTAGGGTTTTTGTTGAGATCTTGTCGTTCATTTACTACCACAGCTCCGCTAAAAACATTGTTCAATGCATTAATAAGAAGTAAACTGGAATATGCATCGATTGTGTGGTATCCGATTTTCACGTACTTAAACCTAATATTAGAAAAGATACAGAAACGTTTTCTGAAATATCTGTCGTATAAATTAGATGGCACTTACCCTGCACGAAACTCAGATTACAACCAGCTATTACAAAGGCATCACTTCACATCGCTTTCTAGTCGTAGAGAACGTTATAGTGCACGATTTCTTTATAATCTATTAAATAACCAAATGGATTCATCGCATTTATTGGCGCTTATAGCAATAACAATGCCTGAGCATAACACCCGCTTAGTTATAGAACGAACGCATGTCCTATCATGTAAAATTCAGATGTACGCCAACAATATTCAATTTCAGCAATATCCACTTGGCATTCCTTAATTATGAATCCTGCGAAATCAATTATTATGGTTTTTGATGGAAATAACTTAGCACATTCCATTCGCTAGCAGATTGATCTCAGGATTGACGGCACTACTTTACCTGTTTCTGCTAAAGCTATTCATCTTGGTCTTTTAATGGGTGATACGTATAGGTTCAATAACCATGTCTCCAAACGTGTTAGAGTAGCCGAAGCCAATTTGTCCAGTCAAAAACGGTTCCCTGAGAATCATTTGTGCTTTTTCATTTTTCATTCTGTGAGGTATATGGCCCCTCTTTAAGGCGAGGTGCTTCAGTCTCAAACTGATTTATGGTACACGTAAGTATGATCACATTTCCCATAAGCTATCTAAGCCTAGCTACAGGCTATCTAAGGTAGCTAAGGCCAGCCCCTGTTAGTAGATACGTTGCTGCCCTAAGCTATACCTTACTTAATTCAAGCAGGCCACCCGTCAGATGTTGCGACGGTCTCTCCATCATCCGTTTGCTGTGCTTTTGTCCGGCTGCATGGTTTCAAATTAATTGGTGTTGTGTTATGATCCACTCATTAGTTGCACCACGCACTGCACCTTTGGTAGTACCTAGACCCGGTTCAGAGACTATATAATTAATTTTTGAGCCTTCCTTCGCTAGCTGGTCTTTAATTTCATTGCCCGCTATACCCCTGTGGCCTGGCACCCACACTAGTGTGACCTTGTTGTGTTTAGACAGAACCATTGTGTTTTGCAAGCACTCCCATACTAGTTTGGAGGCTATATGATAAGATGCTAGTGCCTTTAAGATTGTTTGACTGTCAGAGATGATGCAAATCGTCCCACCCTGCCGTCGCCGACGCAGACTCCCCCACACGCAGATTTGTATAGCATATATTTCTGTTTGAAATACCGTGGTGTATCGCCCAAGTGATGCACATACTTTGTATCCCTGGTTTTCCTCATAAACACCAACAACAGAATTGGTGACCGTTTTTGACCCATCTATGTATCAGATTAGGGTTTCCGGTTTTTTCCCCTCTCCATTGTTCTCAATTCAAGAAAACTTTGAAAGGTTTGTCATAGGAGATCCTGGAGACTATTGTGTCGCTACCCATACCAAAGATAGGGTTTGTTACTGCTGCTTCTATTCTGGTGTGTCCGGACCCTGTCTGTATGCTCCCATTCTGGCTTCTCCCTTGACATAGATCTCAAGAGGAGGTAGGTTTAGTATGGTTTCGATAGCAGCTATTGGAGTGCTTTTAATGGCTCCAGTTATACATAGACATTCCAGTCCCTGAATTTTGGAGGGACTGGTTATCGCATGCTTCTATGTGATCTTAGACCACCAAACCAAGGAACCATAAGTCATCATGAGTCTTACCACCGTAGTGTACAGCCAGTACGTCATATGTGATTTGAGTCCCCATGTTTTCCCAACTGTTCTACTGGTTGTCATCAACACCCTCTTACATTTGTCGGTCATTTCTTATAAATGTGAGTTCCAGTTTAGTTTAGAGTCCAAGGTTACACCTAGCCTCCTGACTGATCTGTATTACTTCATTGCAAAGAGTAGGCGTTCTTAGATCGTCCAATTTCCTTCTCTTGGTGAAGAGTGCAATTTTTCCAGGGTTTACTCTAAGGTTGTCCTTCTTGCACCATACTTCTACCGTTTTTAATGCTCTCTGGATTAGTTCTGATATTATGTTAGCATTTCTCCCACTGGTGAGTATTACGCTATGATCAACGTATCCCTGTGTATAGTAGCCAGCATTGTTTAGCAAGACCAGCAGTTCGTCTATCACCATTTTATTCTTATTTTCGACATTATGCTCGCGTCCCTTACTGAATGTTATCACGCCCCTTCCCCTCATTCCCCCAGGTTGAATATCGCTGCCTTATGTGATACCTCTGATAGATATTTTTCACAACTAAATCACCCGATCAGAAATAGCGATTTCACTATGTTATACGTACAGGTTATGTACCAAATGAAAATAACTGCTACACCGTAATCGGGTCATGATCCAGCAAAAGATATTTTTTGATTGACGATTAAAAATGGCATCATACTTCAAAAGACAAGTATACGTTCAAAAATTGTTTTAACAAATTATTTAAAAGAAAGGTGTCCGGCCCAAATTTGATCCGATCTTGATATTGCGAGTGTTAATTGTAACGGACTGGGACAACTAGAAACGTAGTTGTTTCTATTTCCTAAATTAACTTGTCTAATTATATATATCAAATTCTATATAATGATATGCATATACATACAAACAAAAACTGGTAAGCAGAACAAATACAACACAAAACCAAGCCTCTAGAAGAAAAGAAGAAGAAAATGAGAAAGAGAAGACAACAACAACCGCGTACAACCGAAAGAAGCCCGGTAAAAGAAGCACACGAACTTAATCAACGTTTGAATGACTTATGCCTACAGGTGTACTATAAAATTCGTGATATTTTTCAGCGCGCTATATGCTAACATACACAAAAACATTGCCACGAATACATGTGTATACATTCTATACGCTACTATGTACTACTACTACCTGGATTTGACAGTCGGTTTAATTGGTAATTAACCAGTGTGTCCGGAGCAGGTGGCGGCGTACACCTCGGGGCACCTGAGAGGGGCGGATCGCCTTGTGTTCGCCCCCGGCAGGTGCCCCGTAACCAGATCTCGTCAATTCTGACGCATCTCCGCGCCGCGCGTTGTTGCCGCCGATGCTTAATCGTTTAAACGTTTAGCTCTTGCGTAATGGCATGGGGAATGTGTCAAATTGCACTTAGCGCGGTTCGTTCTCCTCGTGCACGATGGGTTGTTGCATGAGGTCGGCTATCTTTTTCTAAGAAATCGTTCCAATTAAGAATGGATGGCGTGGCTGCAGAAAGAAGTATACTTATAGATCATTTCTCGGTAGCGAGTGTTATTCTACAATACGAGCTGAAGAGAGATCGATGGATGGGGGGATTCTATACCTGAGGTTGTTTTAATGTAATGTAATATGTTTTCGCGAAAAAACTTGTGGATAGTTTCCAATGATTTGTATTTTTCTTATAAATTACTGAAATTTTACATACAGGGTCGGGCAATGGTGCGAGATTCTTCGATAGCACCTTTAGATTAGAGAGAAATATGTATAATAGTCATTAGTAGCACAATCCGAAATTATTTTGACGTACAGGAGGTGAACAAAAAAAGTCACATTATTCGGAGGTGTTGCAGATGAATCCTGCCTGTTTATGATCATATTATATCGGCCTACATTGTCCCTTTGGAACTTTTAAATGTGAAAAAACATGGGATAACCCGAGAAATATAATTTTGAGAAATATTTGAAAAATATAAGATGGCTCTCAAAACAAACTCAGAATTCGAAGATTATAACTAACTACAAAGCACTTAGAAAAGAACACGAACTGCAAATAATCAACGCCAAAACGTCTTATTATCAACAATATATGACCAACAAATATATAAAATATAAAAACAAAGCTAGAATACTGCTCATAAGTCTATGAGCACCTCAAATTTCAGAGTAACTCGTTAAATATTCAAATGGAAATATTAAAATATGTATTTGATATTTAAGTATGCACAAATATACAACTTTAACGATTCAAATTATTTATTTGAACTTTTAAATTCGTCTATGTGACCTTCATTTATAATGATTGTGTCGTATAATCGGGACACTCTTGCAATTAATTTTAAGAATGTTTCCGGAGTTATTCGAGCCCATGCTGCCTGGAGATTGTTCCACATGTCATTTCCTGAAGTTGGAGCAGTCTCTCTTACTTCCCGATCGAGTTTTTCCCACAATAACTCGATGGGATTCAAGTCCTGTGCTAAATATTGCTTGCGTAGTTTTGAGGTATATTTTGGGTCATTATCTTGCTAAGTACAAAATTCTGACCCAAAATTCTTACACCAGCAAAACAACCCCAAATCATTACCGAATCACCGCCGTGTTTAACGGTAGAGACTGTGCATTGCTCTAGTACACTCATCTTTGGGAACCGACAATCTCGAAGTTGGATTCGTCGGTCCACAATACCTTGCTCCAATCTTCTGCCGTCCAATTTCGTTGTTCATGTGCCCATTGTAACCTCTTTTTCTTATTAATTTGGCAATGCAAAGGCTTTCGCATCGCAATTCGCACGTGAAGGCCGGCCTTTTGCAGACGGCATTTAACCGTGGACACGCTAATCGGCTTCGGAAGTGCAGTATTGATTTCTGCAGCGATTTCTGGAGCTATTTTTCTTCTATTTCGCGTGCTGGTCACCACAATTGCAATATCTTAAGCTGTTGTTGTCGCCCTTGGTTGTCACTTTATTTATACTTTATTTAGAAAACTGCCACTTTCACTGTATTTTTTAATGTTATATTCAACAGTAGATGGATTTAAATGTAATTTTCTAGCAATTTGGGGGTTGCTTATTCCTAAGTTATATTGTGCTACTATCACAGCACGCGTTTTAACATTAATTTCTTTCCTTTTCGGCATGTTCTAAAATTTTAAACGAAGTTAAAAAACATTATTCGTTAAAAGATGTTTTCGCTACTAACATGGGACGATAACTGACCGTAAATTAAAGATAGTACTTCAAATGGCTTTATTATAGCATCATGATTCATAGTGAAATTACCAATTGTTACATTTAGAAAAGATATAAATATAAAAACAAATTATAATCCGCCGTCTAGCTGACGATAAATAATTATATTATAAAAAGAAATCTAGCCTAGGATACACAAATTAAAAGTAATTTAGTGTTAAGTGCTACTTTTGCGATGCGTCAAGCGATTAGCGATCTACTATGAAACTTACATAGAGTGGCGAAACGTTAGCGAAACGCTGTAGTATGACTATGAATATTGGGGTATATCTCCGATAGAAGGATATACACCAAAGTAGGTAATACATATTCCGCCGTACACTTTGTTGATTTGGAAGTCTCACAAGGACCAGCAAATCCCAAATGTAACATATATTAATCCACTGATTTCTTTACTTGAATTATTGCAAAGTATATTATAAAGACCTTATGTCTTTATCATTGATTGAAATATGTGAATATTTACTCTGTGGTATATCTTTAGCAAATCATAACCAACTCTTACATCTGTTTTATTCAGTTCAAAGCAGTAAAAAATGGAACAGGTCTTCTATTTGGAAGAAAATGAGAAAGGAGTCTTCGTAAAACAATCCAGTATATGGAAGCATTTTTACAACCACTATAGTCAGTTAAAAGCATTTAAAAAGTTTATAATCATCGCTTCTGAATCGATCAACCAGAAATCTTTTAACGAAGACAATAAGATACAAGAAGCACATCCATCGCACGCTAAGACGGACGCGCCTTTCCCTCTATCTCTCTCGCTAAAAATAATTGTAATAAAAGCAGAAATTCAACAAAAAGCGCGTTTACGTTTATTATCTGAGTCGCCGGGTAGATGTTGCTAGCTGTTGCAGTTCTCTTGAAACGCATATTTCGATCCGAAGTTCTTGTAGCAATTAGGAATGAATTAATGACATATGCATGCATGACTTCTCAGATTCGAGATCGGCGTCTCGCCGCACCGTAGCTCCGTCTCGTGGGTACAGAACTTATTATTTATCGTTCGTTGAATTAATTACGAGATAATTTATACAACGAAATCGTTCGAGTAAAGATGATATGCTAAACGGTTCTCGGGAAAAATACCCCGCGATCGCTCGAGAAAGAAGAAGAAGAGGAAGCGTCAATCTCTAGGGCTTTTTGCTTTTCTTCTTCTCGCAGGTTACCTACGCGTATTGCAGATGGGCGTACGCTATCGTTCATGAGTTTGAACCCGTTCATAAGGCTACACTGTTTGCAAATATAGCGATAGCATACTGCAATTTGAAAGAAAATGGAGACAAGCAGCACACAACATTCGAAGGAAACAAATGCCAACTAAATGGGAATGATCTACGATGGTAGCCTGGAAAGTTTCTATCCTAACACAGAAACAAGTATTGTTTCGTCATTTCTCAACATAATCTGTAGTTCTCAACTTAATCTGCTTGAAGCATCTATATACTTTTAAAATACGCGGTTACGAATGTGGTGATCTCCTCGTTCGATGAAAATCTCCGTCCTCCGAGCGAAACTCTGAGCCTAGGAACCAGGAGAAGGTCGCTGGGGGCTAGATCTGGTGATCTGGTGAAAAGTGATGGTCTATCATTTCGAACTTCAATTCTTTCTTTTTCAAACGGTTTCTTTCTCTTCAAATGTGGCTACTTTTCCTCAATTTCCGCCTTTAACTTATCAAGTACGCCCCCATTATTGCTTTTCCCTTTTCAAGATGGTCGATTAACACAACCTCACGATTATCCCAAAAAACACCCTTCGCAGTTCACTGTTTCGACTGTGCCTTGGCTTCAAAAGTGCATCGGTATATCCAAGTTTCATCTACAGTTATTAATCGACGACAAAATTCCAACTTATTTTGCTCAAATTGCTACAGCAGGGCTTTGAAAATGTTAATTTGAATAGGTTTTTGGTCCTGAGTGAGCAAGTGCGGTACCCAGTGCCCAGTTAGCTTTCTCATGCCTAAATCTTCAGCGAATATATGACAACAAAGGTTCTTTTTAGATGCAGCCTCTGTTACCTCTCTAAAATTAATCTGACGGTCGTCCAGCACAATTTGGTGAACTTTTCCGATGTTATTGGCCATCTTGAACGTTCATAGTTAACCAAGTTTAGCTACCTAAAATGTGACTGTGGCAAATGATGGTGCAGAGTCTTGGTAAAGAGCGTCCATCTCGGCTTAATTCAAAATTCGCTCTAATCGACCGCTTGTGTCTGCGCTTCATGGGAGAATCAGAACTATCACCCATGGAAATTTGTTGAAGGGATAAGATGAAATTAATTCTTGCCAGACAACTAAAATCTCTTTGACTTATCTGGGCAAGCGGACAATAGCAAGATATCTCAAACTATCCAGATGGGGCCCTCGTATAGCTGGAATTCTGACTGGATATTGCTGGTTAAAGAAGCACATTTCAGGATAGGACTAACAGAGGACATGTCATGCAAACGGCTGCTAAGCTGGAGACGAAACAGCGAATCCCTTACTCTGCAAGTGGGCAACGTCCAAACAACGTATTCAGAGGATGATGCATAACGAACCTAATGTGTTGTTGTCAATAACATAATATAACATAGCTCTATGATATGCTATAATGGAACCATTATGTAATTTTCACCCTATTTTCCTCCTGTTAGTGAAATAATCGAAGTACGTTGCTATAGATAAATCTTGAAAATGATAAACATTCAATATAAGAAGCGATTTCGTAATAGATGGTTCTCCACAGATATTTGGGGCTTCATTTTGTCTCCATGGCAGGAAGTTTACCTTAAAACTAAAGCATGCCCTTAATATGAACCCAAATTGCCCCACTACGATTGGTGCCTTGTTAAAATTAGAATCAATTAAGGTAAACTCGGGTAAGTGTGATTCTGGGGCAAGTGTGAACATGCATTGGAAATCCAACGCCGTTACACCAATCATAGCGCTATCTCACAGGCAGTAGTGTAACTAAGTGCCAAAGGCATGGGCTACAAGAGGAGTCCTGTAATGCCAAACGTTCCAGAAATATTCGACAATATTTCGCAGTTACTTATACTCAGCTGTTGAACGAGTGCGTAGGTGATTTTTGAAAAAATTATAATCAGCGTTAAACTTACGGTAAGTCTGAATTGTTAATCAGTTGTATATAGTTTAGAAGCGAGAGTTGAATATGCAGTATGCAAAATTTTCATCTGTGCTTTTATAATAATTTTATAATGTAGGTCACACTTACCTCAAAAAAACTTATTTTGAGGTTAGTGTGACCCGATTTAACGAAAAAGTGTGAACCTGTTATTTGAAGTGTCAGACACCGAGACTTGATTTTGTTTTAGGCCTCCCAATGGTGAGGTGCTACAAGCGTAAAACGCAAAGAGCTTCACAATACTCAAAAGATGATATCGCTACTGCCGTTTCGGAGATTAAAAGGGGAGTCCTGACCATATATAGGGCTCACAAATTATATAAGATTCCTAAAACGACATTATTTTACCATGTGACTGGTAGTCGGGGTTTAAAAAGTAAAACGCAGGGAAGGCCCCCGGTTATTCCAGATGAAGATGAGGAACGACTTGCTAAAGGTCTTAAAATACTGGAGCAATGGGGATTTGGTATTTCCCGTACAGAAGTGCTACATATAGTTTCAGATTTTGTCACTGAAAATAAGATAAAAACCCCTTCAGGCATAATACTCCTGGAAACGAATGGTTTGCAAATTTCAAAAAAGACACCATTTGAGTATTAAGAAGCCGCAACCAGTTGAATACTCCAGAAAAAAGCAGACCGACCCTTTTGTGGTCAATGAATATTTCGATTTATTAAATAAAACTCTAACGGACCTTAACCTTCATGACAAACCCGAATTGATATGGAATCTTGACGAAACCTCTTTGTCACATGATCCCCATAAAACGAAAGTTGTTGGAGCGAAAGGAAAACCCAGTTCAAGAACCACTTCTGGACCAGGTAGAGAAAATACCACTGTCTTGTCAGCCGTTTCTGCGTCTGGTATAAAGGCACCACCCTTGATCATATTTAAGGGAAAACATATCTGGGATTCTTGGTTAGCGGACGAAGGAAATTCTTTCAAAGGGACCGCATATGCAGCCAGTCCTAATGGCTGGATGGTAGCAGATATTTTTTTGAATTATTTTGAAAAAACATTGCTTCCTGCACTGGGAACAACTAGACCAGTTCTAATAATATATGATGGGCACAGTACACATGTTAATATTCCTCTTATTGAATTAGCACGTGCTAATGATGTAACCATTCTCAAACTGCCCCCACATACAAGTCATCTTTTGCAGCCTTTGGACTTGTCAGTCTTCAAATCTGTAAAAGATAGTTGGGACTTAAAACTCGTGGCATGGCAAAGAAAAAATGTTGGGCTAAAAATACCTAAGAAAGTGTTCTCAGAACTAATTGGAAAAACATGGAAGGACTTGAATGCAGAGATAATTAGAAACGGCTTCAGAAAAGCGGGTATTCATCCATTTAATCGCAATGTAATTCCCGAAGTCAAGTACGATCCAGAAGCTTTAAAAAGGTATAAGAACTTACAACAGGCCACAACGAATGAGGTAGATGCAGATGCAATCGACAACGTTCAAGATAACACAGACAATGAGGAAATAGTTGATGTCGCTGGACCTTCGTGTGGACATATTACATCAAAAGTAAGTTTTGAAGAGTTATTATTACATACTATCAAACAAACTCCAAGAAATGATGGACCAGTAAAGCGGAAAAAAGTAGCCGCAGGTGCCGAAGTAATAACTTCTCAAGAGGTATTGGAGAAACTTGCAAAAGAACGAGAAGAAAAGGAAAAAGGGAATAAGAAGTCTAAGAAAAATAAACCTAAAATGAAAACTAATAAACCACAACAAGCAAAAACAAAATATAGTGTTAGCGACTCGAACTCTGAAGAAGGAATGGAAGATCCAGTATTTGTAGATACAGACGATGACATAGACCCTGAGGTATTTGATGAAGAGGAAGAAGAGATGCCCCAAATTACTAATGGAAGCTGGGTTATTGTAGAATATACTTCCAAAAAAGTATTAAGCACTTTGTTGGACAGATTAAAAGTAAGCAAGACGAAGGATGGCTAGTTACATTCTTGAAATATAGAAAAAGTACCTTCATTTGGCCGGAAGTAGAAGATATTGACACGGTGGTTGAAGAAGACATTATCAGAGTTTTGCCTAAACCAGTTACAGGTAGAAGAGAGAATTTGCAGTTTCAAGTAGATTTTGCTGGTTTACATTTATAATTTCTAAAAGTTTGTACCATTTTTGTTAATAAAGCTATTTAAAAAATTCCAAAACAGGGTAATAAAATTTTGTTCAAATTTTCACACTTGCCCCTTTTAGTGTAAATAGTAATACGATTTGGTGGCACTATAAGCCATTGTCACACTTGCCCCAACTGGTTGGGAAAGTGTGACCTACAGACATTGTTTTAAAAAATATTTAATAACTTTTTTGTCATGTTTTCGACCATTTTGAAGCAGCTACAATACAAAATCTATATGTTGAGGCCTAGCGTAAACAATCTGTCGACTCAAAAATATTACCGCGAGTAACGAAAAATGTTTAAACAAAACCAACTAACGGAAAATGCGGTCACACTTACCCGAGTTTACCTTAATACCATTAATAATAACAATAATTGTTTTTATTGCCCAACGGTTTCCAGTTACAAGAGAACAATATATAAAACTAAAAATACGTACAGTAATAAAAAGAAACATTTTTAAATCATCTGCGTAGGCTAGAATAGGGCAAGATACAGAAGCAAATAAGTCATTCACGCAGAAATTGAATAATAATAGACCCAAATTGGAGCTCTGTAGAGCACCTGAAGATGAAAAAAACTCGAAGGATTTAAACCCGTTGTAAAAACATAATTGCTTCTGTTGGCCAAATAGAACTTTAGAAGTCGAATAAGTGATGGACTGAAATGTTACTATTACACAAAACTTGTAGCATTTGTAAATTTGTTTAAATTTTGAAAGTACCTATATCCAATATTTTCGTTTTATTAGTTATACATGTAAACAAGAAATCAAAACAGAACTGTTGCTAAAACAGAAGCTGTTAAAAGAATAATTTTGTTATCAAAAAGCGAAATTGTTGAGCAGAAAATTGTATGCATTTGGCTGTTATCACTAAAAGATCATCGTCTTGCTACAACATCAAATGACAGATACATCACGTGAAAGTTCATTGATGTGGAGGGGTTCTGTAAGTGTCGTCATGGTGGTCTTCTTCAATTTGATAGTTTGATTGATTGATTATACTGTAAACATTCTGAGAAGCTTTGGAGAACTTAAAAATTAAGAACATCTTCACGTCAATTACCCAGGAATAGATTAAATCAGAATAAATGTTTGTGGAAGCTAATTTGTGGAGAAATTTAGCTGAAATTTTTAATTGGAAATTCTTTACTTTAAGGCTGGTAGAAACAATTTAACAAAGACTCCAGTATGTTGAAGAAAAACCACCGTAAAACTTGTAAACTTCTTTAGTACTGTGTCATAAAAAAACATTACATTAAACTCTTAAGAAAAGTCAGAAAACAGTCTTCGCAACATATAGGTAAAAAAATTACCACGCGGCTGAAGATGAAGACCCACGATTCTTTGAAACGGCTGTTCCGAGTTAATTACTGATCTGTGTGGTGTGGAGTGTGCCGATACTCTGTATTGTTTGCCATACTACCCCACAGTTCTTGCTATCATTATTATCGCTACCATTATATTATATTGAAGTAGTGACGGTCTTTCAAGAGGGGATCCGTATCTAAAGAACGATCCTGTATACACACGTTAATGGCGTATAAAGTACATATATAGGACTTGTTCTTCTTCTCGCTCCATTAACAGGCGATCCATTTAACAGCGTTTTACATTAAAACGTTAAGAGGAGCGTTTAAGTGTGAAGTACAAAGATCTTTTTTTTTGTTTTGATTAACATTCGTCGGTGTCAAAATGAAGAAAGAAAAGAGAGCAAAGTAAAACAGAGGAATATATCCGAAAGTATTAGTGAGGAATGGATTAAGATAGGCGTAAACGTAAAATATACACCTGCATCAGCTTCTGGGTGAAGCTATTATCGGATCGCTATTCGGAATATAAGTATACACCTCCAGAAGTCTTTTGAATAGAGCTGCTGTAGTTAAATAGTGTAACAAGTGATTATTTCAACCCAATTAATCAACTTTCAACAAATATCCATTCAATCATAAAAAATCTACTATTCAACCACTGTCTTGGGAATTTGAGGAGAGTCCACAGGTGCACTTTTACGCCGATTAAGAGCTAATGATTTAATTTAGTATCGTAAAGGAGTAGATACGCATATGTGTTGGTGGCAGATGGTTGTCGGAATGAAACGTTAATTTCAATAATCTGGAATTATGACTTTATATATCAACATCCATTAAAAGAAAACAAAAAAAAGACGATAAAATAAATATCCACCTGTAAGTTATCTGCAGTATTTCATTTCTTAAATGTATTCATAAAATATTTTCGGAACGTGATGAAAATACATGAACTATACTTGTATTACGTAGGATGTTTTCTTATATTTTAGTTAATAACCACTTCCGCTAGTAAGTATTGGTATTATAAGTAACATGGGCAAATATGCGGTAACAGCTAGAGGCGTGGCGAGCGCATAAAAATTTACACATAAAATAGAAGGTAAGAAATAAATTATAAAACGTGCTGAAACACTTACCGTTTTAAAAGTCTTCCGTGAAATCACAAACTGGGTAACATCTGTTAAATATTTGAATCATTAGATATGTTTCCACAGCTGTTTCAATCAAGAGAGCACGACGTGCGGAATAAATATTTTTTAATGCCGAAAACGACCGCTCGAGCGATGTTATATTTGCATATTTAAATTAATCTTTGAAACAACTTAATGCATCTTCACACGCAGCTTCACAAATTTGTTTTAATATAAGAAAATCGGAGTCTTTCTCTAAAACACTTTCAAATGTTCGTATTACACACCAATTTGTTTCGCCTTCTACAGCGCATAACTGTGCGTGAACATCATTCACAATTTGAACAAAATCCATTAGCGACATCGAAACATTTTGTAATTTTTCTATTCCCTCCGCTAGTCCGAAGTAATTGTTGTGAATAGTTTGTAAATCTCTTTTAACCTGACTCTCTTGAAATATTTCCTGGCTTTTCTTGATTGCTGCAGCTTCTGTCGGATTGAATTTTAAAACTACCTGCTTTACTTGATCAAAATATTTATTGTAGTAAACTGCCTTTGTACTAGCAATCAATGCATTTACTAGTGGAAAACATGTAGGAATCGTTTGTGCCGCAAGATTTAGTGTATGGATTTTACACGTTACATGTAAGAAGTTATCACTGTGTCTTTAAGAGATCGGCCCAAAGAACGCATGTTTGCGGCACCGTCATTCAAACATTAAAAGTTGCTTAGTTGAAACTTCAAATTTGTTCAATGAGTTCAACACCACCTTTAAAATCTCATCAGCAGAATGTTTTTGACGATCTGTTGTTTCGTCCACACACAACCACAGTTTTTTATCTTTCAATTCCGTTTTCATTCTCTTTTCTATATGTTCACGAGCAAATGGCACTACATTTCGTATCGATTTCCGACTAGGTAATTTACAGTCCGCATATTTATTCCAGAAGGAGACAAACGCTTCTTTGTCTAGTAAACAAAACGATAGATTACATAAAATAAGAGTAACACATAAATCAAATGTAAATTTGTCTTGGTCTCGTATGCCACTTTTTGCAGAAGAATGCTGTTTGCTTTCCATGTGACGTTGACAATGGCTTCTGGACCAACATTTTAAAGGGATTTTAGAAACTAGACATCGAATTTTAGCGCCATTAAAAATTAAGTCCGGCATGTCCACTATAAAGTTTTTAACTGTGTTTGCCATTGGTCGTTTCGCGACGTACCTAACTGCGACATTTTTAAAGCAAACATAAGCGTACAATTACGAAATAAGTTACGACAGCCTACATACACACAGAACTACTCCCATACAGCGTCGATTTAGTACTGACGCTGTGAACGCGTGAAATAAATAATCGCCGACTCCGCACCACATATCTACTACACTAACTGTTACCGCTGTTTGCCCAGACTAATTATAAGTATGAGAAAATTTAAATTTAGCCGAGTGTTAACCATTTTTCCAATTATTAAATAATAATACATAAAGATAAGGAAATAACACAATAATACAGAGGAAAAATGGGAACATTTCAAAAACAGCATAATGATAGCAGCTGAAGAAAGTTGCGGTAAACGAAAATAACAAATAACAACATGAGGAGAACCGAATGGTAGTCATAACAAATGCGCAATTACGGGTTGTTCATTGACTAGCAACAGCAACATAATTGTAATATACGTGGTTTAAAAAATAAACACCACCTACCACCTCAAACAAAAAAAAGTTAAACAAAACAAAGTGTATTATCACAAGCGATCAAAATATACAACCACTTACCAGTGCGACTTAAAGACCTGGAAGAAAACAAATTCAAACGAAAGTTACACCTATCTTGTAAAAAATGCGTTGTATAAAGTAGAGGACTTTTTTAATAAGAAACTGCAGGACGCTCCTTTTGAGTAAAGCATTCTTTTTAATGTCTTTGCCTTCTTGATGTTGTTCCTTGTTTTGTTTCTCTGTTTATTTTGTATTTACAGTTTTATATTTACATTTTTAGATTTACAATTTTATATTTACAATTTTATATTTACTCTTTTATATTTACACTTCTATGTTTATTTTATACTTACAATTGTACTTTTGTACAAGATATCTTAATTGACAAATCTATGCATGTTGCACTACGGATACAAATAAATCTAATCTAATCTCAATCTAATCTAATTTGGTGAAATTTTGAACCTTAAGGATGAAAACTGCAAGATTCTGCAAAAAACAAAAAAAAGCTTTTTTGGATCAAAGAGAAGAATTTCCCCCGTTAATCAGGATAACACCATCGCGCTATTTTAGTAAGAGAAGCACTTTTTCCAGTATACTCTGACTTCAAGAATTTTTTCCGTTAGTTTTTAGCGTACTTCTAACTACTACTCGGCCTCTAAGTGCTGCGCACAATTTCCTTCTCAATACCGAAGGATAAGAAAAAGAAAACTACAACGTGAAGAAGATGAGAAGAAAGAGTCGTGTAACTCAATATGGTTGTAGCTCCCGAGCTCCCGTACTCAGTAGTCTTGTCTCTGCGTGCGTTGCACTCTCTTTTCCTTACCACTACATCTCCATCTTCGTTCAACACTCGTTGCGGTGGCTTTTATTACGGTGGTAGAGGTAGAAACGAGCCGACCAACAACGTACGCCAACCTGTTGATCGTAAAAGCACGCCATCTAGTTTGTTGCTGTTGTTGTTGCCGTTGTTGTGCTTTGTCCGGTGGCGCTGTGATTAATATATCGTTACCCGTGATAGATCGCACCGGCCCGTACATTTGTAAACACCGTCGTGATAACAACGCGAGGATTGCCACTACATTTCGCCGCTCGCTTGCCGACGGACGGTCGCCGCTACCGTACCGTGGAAAGCGGACAATGCTATGAACGAACGACTGACCAACCGGAATTCATAGATGTTTTTGAGAAGGCCACGATTCGAAATCGTGTACCGATTGCGAAAATTATACATAGGGCGAAATATTTTACATTTTATATGAGTAAATGCTTTCCTGCACAGCACTATGATTGAAATGACTTCAAATAAGGTACACTTTATTCCCAAAATCAAAGTTTTTTGCATGGGAATTTCGATGAAAGGGTTTTGAAGAAAATGTTTAAGAGCTCTCATTCTCACACAATGTTTCTAGTTTAATCCGAGCTTCAGTTACTTTTTAGACTCAGAAAAAGTGACGATACAAATTGCTTCAATTTTGTTTTGTGGAAGGAGTTGATAGACGTATATACATTATGTGTAGGAAGCGAAAATACTTGTTCGTACAACTTTTTCGAGGATTTTAAGAAAATATACATCGAAGTAGGGGAGACCGGGGCAAGATGAAGAGCGGGGCAAGATGACGAATGTCTTAATTTGTCAGTTTTCCCCTAGGTGGCAGCATCAACGGGTCACTACTGGCTCTCCTATTGGCCGTTCGTTAAACAATAGTATAGAGACGCTGAAATCGCCATTTATGTGTTAGTTGTGAAGCTTTGATTGTTTACCGCTGCCACATTATAACTTTTATGCGTGTGTAAATAAGCTCTGCTAAAGACACAGGTGAGATATTTCGTTTCTCTTTAATATTTATGAGTAACTTATTTTATATACTACCTATTACCATGAATAAATGTCAATTAATCGCCTTTCTTCATGGCGATGAAAACGAATGTTTTTAAACAGGCAGTCCGGGGCAAGATGAAGGGGGCAAGACGACGAGCTCGTCATCTTGCCCCGTGTTTCGGAATTTATTAAACTAACTATGATTGTGATGCTGGAGCTGTTGTGTTGGCTTTATTAAGTATTAGTTAACTATAAACAATATACCAATACACTAAATAAATAAATGTTTTATTTATTTAGTTTAAAGGCATATTTTTTATAGTTAATTAAGATTTAATTATAATTGTTTATTAATGAAATATAATTATATTTCAGATATGGTTAGACACTATGAGAAGAAATCCTCAAGAGGAGAATGGAGCAAAGAATCTATGGCCTCTGCTGTAGAAAATGTTAAAGAAGGACGTATGAGCTGCTTGGCTGCTGCAAATGCGTTTAATGTACCTGAAGCTACACTTCGTCGCCGCTTGAAAAAAATGAAAATGTAAGGATAAATACCTAATATATTTCTTAATAGGCATTAAGAAAAATATTAATTTGAACCTAGTAATTAGTTGACCTAATCTCTTGTTTTAAATCCTGTTATTAGATCTGTATTCAAATCTGTAAAATCTGAGTCCTGAAACTTTGTTCACTAGAATGCTAATATTTATTTCAGGAGATGCCGGTTCATGGAGGGAGATTTAGAGAAGTCTTCAGTGCTGCACAGCAAGAAGATTTACAATCCTACATCACAGCAATGGACAAAATGTTATTTGGCTTAACAAAGAAACAGTGTAGAAGACTGGTTTTTGACTTTGCTGAGGAATGTGGTATTTCGCATCCGTTCAACAAGGATACAAAGATGGCGGGAGAAGATTGGCTGGCTAATTTTATGAAGAATCATAAATTTAGTGTACGCAAACCAGAAGCAACATCGATTGCCAGAGCAATGGGTTTCAATAAACCTAGTGTAGACAGATTTTTCAACATTTTAAGGGAGCAACGGGAAAAATATAAATTCCGTGCTTCTTCAATCTACAATGCAGATGAGTCAGGTCTGTCCACCGTGCCTAATAAGCTACCCATGGTTGTCAGTCCTACAGGGTGCAGAAGAGTTTCTAAAATTGTTTCAGCAGAGAGGGACGGAATGTAACAATAATTTGTTGCATTAGCGCTACTGGCTTTTACCTGCCACCTTTTCTGATTTTTGCTAGAAAACGAATGCTTCCTGAACTTGTAGAAAGAGCCCCACCAGGAACTGCAGGCCGCTGTAGCGATAACGGCTGGAGCAATGAGGGCACCTTTTTCTCTTTTTTGAAGCACTTTTATCTTCACGTGAAACCAAGCAAAGAATCTCCTGCTCTGTTGGTTGTTGACAATCACAAAAGTCACATAACTTTGGAGGCTATCTTATATTGCAGAGAGAAAAACATCATCATGGTTGGATTGCCGCCCCACACAACACATCGTCTCCAGCCCCTTGATGTGTCATTTTTCGGCCCACTAAAAACCTACTATAGCCAAGCATGTGACAACTTTATGGTCACTCATCCTGGACAACCTATCACAGACAAAAATATTGGTGAGCTTTTGACCACCGCTTACTTCAAAGCAGCTACTGTTGGAAATGCCGTTAATGGGTTTAAAAATGTGGGATCGAGCCTCATAATCCTCTTGTGTTTAGCGAACATGACTTTGCTGCTGCAAAAACTACTGACCATGATGTTGTTAGCGATGAAACTGAGAATAATAACGCTAATCCTCAGACCCTGGTAGTAGAAAACCAACATATAAACCCTCCAGAAGAACCAGAAGTTATGGCAAATGCTGGTTATGATGCACCAAAGAAGCCTGTTAGTGTTTTTGATTTCAAACCATTGCCTAAAGCAAAACAATGTGAGAAAAAAAGGAAAAGCAAAAAACTGAGCTCAAGTATTCTTACAAGCTCACCCATCAAAGAAATGTTAGAACAAAGGGAAACGCAGAAGGAAGAACAGGAACGTTTAAAAAAGCAGAGAAAAGAAGCTCGCGAAGCTAAAAAGGGAGTAAAAATACTCAAACTAAGTTCCTGTAGGACTAAATCTATAAAATCCAGGCCAAACAGTCCAGTTGCATCAACTTCAAAGGATGGTGTTATAAGATGTCCTGCTTGTGAAGAGGAATATTGTGACCCTCCAACAGAAGAATGGATCCAGTGCTGTAAATGCCAAGAGTGGTGGCATGAGGAATGCTCGAATTATGAAAATGGCATTTTTATTTGTGACTATTGTTAGCTGCATAACTAAACACTTCAACATTACGTTACAATGTACTACGCTTAGTTTGATACTTTGTAAGATGTAAAAACACAGTTATCATTTGTTAAACCATGTAAATTCAAAAGATAAAATATGTTCAACCTTTTTCAGTGTTGTCATTTTGCCCCAAGGCCAAAGTCATCTTGCCCCAAGGCCAAAGTCATCTTGCCCCGGTACTGGGGCAAGATGATAATTTGTTAAGGTTATGAAAAAATGAAATTATCCTTTATTTTCTTTATTTAAAAAATTAAATGGTAATATATTTAGTATCACAAAGGACTACTCTGACAGTTCATGTAAAATTAATTTGACTATCCTTAAAAATACATTAATAAACAACAAAAATTTTTAACATAGTCATCTTGCCCCGGTCTCCCCTACGCGGAGATATTTATAACAGTTCTTAGGGGTGGTATGTAGATTATTGTGTATAAATACCAAGAACCGCTATTATCTTCTTTGGAAAATATGAGGAATTATATAAGTGGTCTACCATTTTTTCTCTACTTTATGACTTTAAAGTTTATAACCTTAACTTGTTCAAGTAGAGGAAAGTACCTTAATATAAGGTAGGCTCCTAATATGAGACCCCTTCATATTTTCAAGAATATAAGTCGCCATCTAACGGTACCTCTCGCAAACACTTAGCATGGAAGCAAATCTTTGCCTGCAATAGAATTTTCGAGGTTATCTGAATCGCCGAGCCACGTGTGTCGCATATTATCTCTTCGTGGGTAGTGCATGTTTTTAAAGTGCTACGTTTTAAGTAAAATTTATGTCATCTAAGGTAGGTTTTTAAAGTTTTTATTTCAACCATTCCATTACGCATGGCTTAAATTTTATTTCTACTATATAAATTAGGGTTGATCTGCTTTTTTTTTGCTAAAAACTGTTTTTAATTTTCTATTTTCTAATACGAGATACCATGGGGTTCCTTATATGAGAGGAATCTTATATTAGGATACATTTTAGGTATTTTAACAAAAAAAGGTTTGTTCTAGATATGCTTAACCTAAGTAAGAAAAGAAAGCAGTGGAATAAAGAAAACATGATCAGGGCAGTGAAGGCCGTCAAAAGGAAATGGGATATCAAAAGGCGTCTAAACTATATGAAGTCCAAAAAGGTAAAAACGGTTTCGCATTTTTTATGTTGCCTTCTGGGTAATTACGCTTATTTTATATTTTAGGAACGCTGAAACAGTTCACTAAAACCCTTACCACAACACTTAATTCGCACTGGACGCACGTTTCGATAGCCAAGCTATCATCATCAGCAGCAAGACTGAACTAACAAGCTAAGTGAAAAACTAACCTTATAAGGAAAATAAATTATGCAATATGTAAATTTAAAATCGTAAAATTTAATGAACCGCTTCATTGCACAGGACTATAAATAGCCTAAAGGTAAATGAGCCGAATGACGTGAGTTAATAAATCCTGGATTATAATGAAGCGGTTCATTGCACATGGTTAAAATTACAGCTATAAGATTAAACATGATGTAACAAAGGATAAAGGCTGGAATTTAGTGGTCCTAAATCTGAATTCATTAAGTGAGTTTTGTTTTTGTAAATTTCCATGCCTTCATAACAATTTAATTGAGAAGTACTCCTTACGTTTTTAATTAACTTTATATTATCAACATTATGGTTATTTTCAAGCATATGTAGGGCAACGCTAGATTTATCAAACCTTCTGAATTTGAGATGAGCCAAATGTTCTTTGTACCTAATTTTGATTGATCTTTTTGTCTGCCCAATATACACTTGATCACAATCTTTACATGAAATTTTGTAAATTCCTGATTTATCCATGTTATCCACTGGGTCTTTAGAATTTCCTAAAAGGTTTTTAAGGTTATTGCTCGAAGAGAAAACAATCTTGCGGTCAATCTTAGAAAAGATTTTTTGAAGACCCTTGGTGTAACATGGATAAAAGGGTAATTTAACATATTTCTTATTATTACGGCCGTCAATGCGTTCTAATGTGCTTACATTTCTAATTCTTAATCTATTCTTATGTTTCCTAATAGTATTATAGACGACATCTTCAGAGAATCCGTTAAAGTTAGAAATATTGATGATTTCTTTTAGTTCATTTTGATATCTATCTTTCGTTAAAGGAAAATTGAGTAACCGGTGCACCAAAAAGTTAATAGCCGAAAGTTTGTGTTCATATGAGTGATTAGAATCCTGTAAGATGAATCTATTATTACTAGTAGGTTTCCTATAAACGTCTATTTCTAACTTATTTTTATTTCTTATTACTAACATGTCGAGGAAAGGAATCCTGTTGTCTTTTTCTTCTTCGTGGGTAAATTTGATAGAGGGAAATTTTGAGTTAAGTTGTTCTATGAAATCCGTTATTGAACATTTACTGATGTCAAAGATGCAAAAAATGTCATCGACGTATCTGATCCAAAGCCGAGGGAAATAAGCGAAAGTATTCTTCAGGTCAGTTTCAAATTTACCCATAAAGAGGTTAGCCATAAACGGAGATAAGCTGTTACCCATTGCTGTTCCTTCCGTTTGTTGATAAAAAGTGTTGTTAATTTGGAAAAAGTTTTGTTTCATGCAAAGTTTTGTCAAAGAAATGAAGCTAGTAACTTCCTCTCTATCCATTTGGTTATCTAACAAAAGTGTTTCTAAATATTTCAAAGTTAAATCAACTGGAACACTAGGGAACAATGAACTTACGTCAAACGAAACTAAAATTTCTTTGTCAGTAAGCTCAATGTCCTTAGTTTTTTCAATGAACGCTTGAAAGATATGTTAAAGACGGTAGAAACGAAGAAGAGCTTGTTAATGTAAGGTTAGGTCGACAACAGGCTCTGCCTTTAGATTTAGAAAAACTTTTAGCAAAGTACTATATAGAAATGGAAAAAGATTCTTTGGATTAAGAAGAAAAGATGCAAGATAGATGGGCTACAACATCCCTTTAGTGAAGTAAAGGGGAACCCCGGAAAAAAATGGCTAAAAGGTTTTTTTGGCGACGCACTCACGGACTCCTCAAGCTTTATCTGCAAGGAGAGCGAGAGGTTTTAATGCCGAAAGTGTTGCTGAATTTTTTAACATTTTCAAGAAAGAGATGGAAAAAATTAATTACCCGCCACACAGGCTTTTTAATGTTGATGAAACTGGAATAATAGTTGTACAACATAAGCAAAGTAAAATTATTGGTCATTCCCCCCTTAATTGTATTTCCAAGGAAAAATATGTCGTAACATTTAATGAATAGTGCACCTGCAGGATCCATTTGGGCTTGCCATCCGTCTGGATGGATTCAAACAAACATTTTTTCACAGTGGTTTGCATATTTTATTAACTTTCCATTTGCCTGGTCCTTGATTGCCATTATTCCCACACAAGGAACATGGAGGTAACAGAAATTGCAAGGCAGAATCACGTATCTACAGTTTGCCTACCTTCCCATGCAACGCATAAAATGCAGTCCCTCGATGTAGGTTTTATGGCACCATTAAAAAGCTATTATGGGCAAGAAGTAGAGACCTTCCTCAGAAACAATCTTGGTAAGACAGTGACAAATGACATTTGCTCGCTCTTTGGAAATGCCTATAACAGAGCTGCCACAATGGAGGCATCCATTAACTCTGAAACAGTTTACTAAAGCCCTTACTACAATACTAGTATAGAAGTATTGTGGTAAGGGCTTTGGTGAACTATTTCACTATTCCAGTGCCACAGATTTAAAGCATCCGAATATCCATTAACTCATTTAGAAAAACAGGGTTTTTTCCATGCAACAGAAATATTTTTGGAGATATCGATTTCACGGAAAGGCAACTAGATCAAAGCATGAAACGAGACCATAATATAATTAAAACTCAGAATTCAGCTCAAACTACAAGTTCATTGTTAGTTTCTCCACAAGACATCCAGGCAATACCATCAACTTCAGAAACTTGTACAAGCCTGTCTCGAAAAAGGAAAGGTTCAGCGAGCCTAATTACATCCACACCTTACAAAAAAACACTGGAAGAATCTATTGAAGAAAAGAACAAAAAAGCAGATGTTGATTCCTAGCAGTTCGAAGTCAGAACCAGAATCAGAGATAGAGTATGATGATGACTCTAGCGATGGAGGTGAAGATGACGCAGAATGCCATTTTTGCCGTGGAAGCTATTCTGAGGACACAAGGGGAGAAAAGTGAGCCAAGTGTGTCGTTTGCTTCCGCTGGGCTCATGAAGAGTGTAGCGAAGTTAATGGCAAATTCTTCATGTGCCCACTTTGTGAAAAGAAAGAAGGAAAAAGAAGATTAATTTCCAAATAAAGACAACAGCTATGAATACTCAATAATGATAGCAAGAACTGTGGGGAAGTATGGCAAACGCATTGGTACATTCCGCACCATACAAATTATTTAATTAAATTCGTGCCTTTCCATTGCCGATCATACGACCGAATGATGTGAGAAAAAGTTTTTGATTCCAACATTCCTTTCTAGAAAAAAGAGCTAGCCTGTGGCACAAAAACGCAAACATGCGTGATCCTAGAGAAGGCGATGGCTTCGGTCTTCCGTGGGTTCATAGTGAGTCCGGCATCGTCCAGGGAGTCTCTAATCCTGCCTAGTTGCGCCTGCGCAAGGTTGACAGCGATCTTGGCGTCCCTGGTTGTGGCTGCGATGGCGGTGTCATCAGCGTAGATGGCGTTAAAAACTCTGCCATTCTCGGGGTTGGGCATGTCGTGGAGATCGTGAATAACACTGGGCCTAGCGCTAGTCTCGGAGGATTCGGTCCCGTTGACGATTGTGCGGAATCGTCTTTCCGCTAGGTAGAGGTGGAGGAGTTTGATTATCCTAGGCGGAAAGTTAATTCTTTGTATCTTCTGAAGCAATCCTTCGTGTCGGATCTTATCGAACGCCTTTTCTAAGTCCAGAGACACCATGATGGTGGTCTGTTTCCTGTTTAAGGCGATGCCGAGGTGATCCGTGATTAGGTACAGTTGGAGTGTGGTCGAGTGGTTCGACCTAAACCCGAACTGGTCGTTATCCATCAGCTGGTTGTCGTGCAGATGATCATTGATTCGGGCCAATAGTATAGATTCGAAAACCTTACTGATAGTCCCGAGTAGCGATATCGATTGCGGAGATTATAATGACAGATCTCCACCTGGTCGGATAGTGCGTCAACCGAAGCGCCGCGTTGAAGAGTGCCGTCAAGTTGACAAGCAGCTTGAGCGACAGGTTCTCCAGGGCAGCGTTCGTGATGCCATCGTCCCTTGCGCCCTTTCTGCTAGGAATCCTCCGGATGACCTGTAGGATCTCCTTTGGAGAGACTACGATGGAGGCGCTCTGTTCCATCACGTCGATCTCGTCCAGGATGTCTCGGAGGCACAAAAACGCAAACATGCGTTCGTTTTACCGTAAAAATCCATCAGCGCGGGCTTACTAAGAGAGCCTGTTTCGATGTTTAACAAATTTATTTTCCTGCCTCAATACACACCTACAATTTGAATCTACCCCGACGTTCCAGGTCTTTTTTTAATAAATGTCACTGTCTTGGGCGTTCTTCCTCGTAGCTTATACAGTTAATAGTAGATGCCGCTGCTACTTTTAATTTTTTAAATTTATTCATTTATAAAAACAGTAGAGTATTTTACATCTGACAATCGGTATTTTTTGAATTGATTGTGATAGTCCATTCTTTACAAATATTTTAAATTATTTTATATATTCATATTTTAACATGTTAGTCCAGTTTATAGTACCTAATACGTTTCTTTTTTCGGCAAATTCTTACTGTTTTTAAGTTAAAATTGTAAATATTACCTATATTAATCTAAATCAGCTTCTACACAAAAGGTCAAAAAATAAGAAATTTCCATTCTTCTTTGTTATACAAATTGAAGTTTAAAAATTAGTTAAACATAATAATATTTCAGCTTAAATTAAAACTAATACATAAATTAACACTTCATTCATTAAGAACAGTTTTTTTCAATTAATTTAGATGTAGTTCTTCGAATATGTATTTATTCCTGGTGTCCTTTATAGCATGCCTGAGGATGAGCATTGTTCGGTAGTACTGGTTTAGAATATTAAATGAATTTTTGTGAGTAATTGACCAATTTTATTGACCCTTACTGTTATGTTTCTGTTCATATATGTAAATTGTTTCGCAAGCGTCTAATTCTCGCGATAAAGTTACACTGTTAATTAATTTTCAGTTTTTTAATTTAATATAATGCCCGGATTCGTTTATGTGTTGTGCTACACTTGATGATTCAATTTTTCCATAGCGGTAATGTGCAAGGTGTTCTTCTGATGCCTATAGCCCTTCTCGTTTGTCCAATATAGGCTTTATCGAGAATATAGAGTGCTATTCATATTCAGTTTAACAAAAGATACAGTTTAGCGATACGTAACAAACGGTGGGAGTGTCGAGCCAGCTCAAGTAGTATCATGTCTTCGTACCTAGCTACGTGGACTACATTTTCACGGTTTTTGATACAAAGAAATGTACCATGCCAGTACCTCGCGATACTTAATTCAAAATGCGAGACCAAAAATAAATTCGATATGAAAGAAAGGTCGGAAATTTTTAAATAAATGCGACGACTTCAATAGAATGAAATAATTATATCTAAACCTATAAAATCCCAAAAACATGTACGTATGATGGTATTAACGTGGCACAAAGTATACATACATTCTAATTCTTACCATATTGACGATTGAATGATAGATGTGTAGATGATCATTGATTCGGGCCAATAGTACAGATTCGAAAACCTTACTGATAGTCCCGAGTAGCGATATCGGACGGTAGCTTTCCGGAGAACTTGCGTCCTTCTTAGGTTTCCTTGCGGGGATTATCCTGACAGATCTCCACCTGGTCGGATAGTGCGTCAACCGAAGCGCCGCGTTGAAGAGTGCCGTCAAGTTGACAAGCAGCTTGAGCGACAGGTTCTCCAGGGCAGCGTTCGTGATGCCATCGTTCCTTGGGCCCTTTCTGGTAGGAATCCTCCGGATGACCTGTAGGATCTCCTTTGAAGAGACTACGATGGAGGCGCTCTGTTCCATCACGTCGATCTCGTCCAGGATGTCTCGGAGGCACAAAAACCCAAACATGCGTTCGTTTTACCGTAAAAATCCATCAGCGCGGGCTTACTAAGAGAGCCTGTTTCTATGTTTAACAAATTTATTTTCCTGCCTCAATACACACCTACAATTTGAATCTACCCCGACGTTCCAGGTCTTTTTTTAATAAATGTCACTGTCTTGGGCGTTCTTCCTCGTAGCTTATACAATTAATAGTAGATGACGCTGCTACTTTTAATTTTTTAAATTTATTTATTTATAAAAACAGTAGAGTATTTTACATCTGACAATCGGTATTTTTTGAATTGTTTGTGATAGTCCATTCTTTACAAATATTTTCAATTATTTTATATATTCATATTTTAACATGTTAGTCCAGTTTATAGTACCTAACACATTTCTTTTTTCGACAAATTCTTACTGTTTTTAAATTAAAATTGTAAATATTACCTATATTAATCTAAATCAGTTTCTACACAAAAGATCAAAAGATAAGAAATTTCCATTCTTCTTTATTATACAAATTGAAGTTTAAAAATTAGTTAAACATAATAATATTTCAGCTTAAATTAAAACTAATACATAAATTAACACTTCATTCATTAAGAACAGTTTTTTTCAATTAATTTAGATGTAGTTCTTCTAATATGTATTTATTCCTGGTGTCCTTTACAGCATGCCTGAGGATGAGCATTGCACGGTAGTACTGGTTTAGAATATTAAATGAATTTTTGTGAGTAATTGACCAATTTTATTGACCCTTGCTGTTATGTTCCTGTTCATATATGTAAATGGTTTCGCAAGCGTCTAATTCTCGCGATAAAGTTACACTGTTAATTAATTTTAAGTTTTTTAATTTAATATAATGCCCGGATTCGTTTATGTGTTGTGCTACACTTGATGATTCAATTTTTCCATAGCGGTAATGTGCAAGGTGTTCTTCTGATGCCTATAGCCCTTCTCGTTTGTCCAATATAGGCTTTATCGAGAATATAGAGTGCTATTCATATTCAGTTTAACAAAAGATACAGTTTAGCGATACGTAACAAACGGTGGGAGTGTCGAGCCAGCTCAAGTAGTATCATGTCTTCGTACCTAGCTACGTGGACTACATTTTCACGGTTTTTGATACAAAGAAATGTACCATGCCAGTACCTCGCGATACTTAATTCAAAATTCGAGACCAAAAATAAATTGGATATAAAAGAAAGGTCGGAAATTTTTAAATAAATGCGACGACTTCAATAGAATGAAATAATTATATCTAAACCTATAAAATCCCAAAAACATGTACGTATGATGGTATTAACGTGGCACAAAGTATACATACATTCTAATTCTTACCATATTAACGATTGAATGATAGATGTCCTTTCTCCGGCATAGATATCGTCATAATTCTTAAGCCATCCTTTCACATTGACAACACAATATCCACAATTAATTCCTAAATAGCGTACCACACATACGAACCTACGCCATCCATCAAGAACCATACAATACGTCGATCCCATTGACGCGTAATTTATAATCAGCGCAGAGCGGTTCGAATAGAACCGAACATCTCGAGCGCCAAACAAGGGACCCGACCGATCGCTTCTTCTTCAAACTCCCACAATTGTCCGAACGCGGTAGCTGTTCGGCGGCCGGCCGAACGGTCGGATCAGATGGCATAAACATGCGCAAGGGACAGGAGCCGTGAATGCTTGTCCAATTAGTAATTGAAATCAGACAACCCTCTTGTGGCTTAAGGGAGATGCCGCGATATCGGTAACGTATGAACGTTTTGTGCTTTATATTTCAGCTATACTTAATGCTATCTGCGCTTCGTTTCTGTTTCTGTTCGCGGTACAATGGTACGCATTTCTGTTCTACTAGCGAATACGGGTATTTATTGTATTTCTATCGGTACGATTGTATGTTAGGCTAGTTCGTGGCTTGTTTAGATCTGTGCGGATTCGTAGCGCGCGATCTATGGTCGAAGGTACGCAATAAGATCTGAAATCGATGACCGAACGATGTAAGTTTGACGTCTACATTAGAGTTGGTACAGGAATTTTGTTTCAATCTCCCCTGGACGTTGCACACACTTAGCATAAAAATAAAATCATACAGAAATTCCCAGTATGGAATATTGTTGCTTAAATTCAGTACATGACGTTTACTATCAACCGCATATTGCAAATTTTGCACTGAATGATGGTACCTCTATATTCCAACGGGAAACGGCTAATATATTTATTGACATGCGATGCTAAAGGTAAAGGTCGCTTACATACCGATAAATCGATAATTATCGAATGCCGTTCACTTCCACGCCTATCGAATGACTAAACTCTCCACTGGCCTCGCATTGACTTAAATTCCCCCTCGGCGCTTCTGCCGTAGCACGCGTTTGTCGAACCTTAATAATAACTGATATAACTATTTTCGTCGGGAGCGTTACAGGCCCGTAAGGATAGAACCGATGGGAAAAAGTAGGAGCGTAGCGGAAGTCTCACTCTTTTTATGTACCTGATCGATGGAAAGTCGCAATCCGAGAATAGGAAGTGGAACTGGAGAATCTTCGGGGAGACGTCGCGCGTAACACTTCGACAAGCACCACGTCCATTTTTGCCGTATAGCAAGAAACAACGCTAAATTGTAACGCGTTGTATCTGTCAGCGTCTGTCAGAAACGTCAATTATTACACGATTCTAACAAGAAAATACGAATTTTTCGCTTTCCCGCGGCGATATGATGGTACGACAGACGTGGATATGTTATCATAAAAGCGGGAAGTATATTTTAGACAAATTTTGTATTTCAATTCTGTTGTTAATTGATTTTTTTATTTTTAGATTTGGATCATTTCAAGGTACACCTGGCTTTATAATTAGTTTCTTTGTTTAAAATGTTCGCGTTTCAAAACTGAATGTTTTTAAGGGAAGTGATATTATTGGAATATTTACCTCCTTTTAGTCTTTCCATTGAATGGTGTTTCGTTTGACCTTTTTCACACTGTTTGCATAGCATTTAATATACGACATTACTTTACCTTTTTAAAGGTGTTGTGTATTTTAATTTTATATATAAGTTGCTGAGGTTATTAGTTTTATATGTTACTTTAATATTATGTGGGAGCAATATTTTACTAATTTTCTCTGATAAGTGGTTAACATATGGTATTGATACGTATTTTTGTATTTATTGTAGGTTATTTTTGTTTATTGTGTTGAAATTAGGTTGTTAAGTTTTAGTGCTTCTAAAAATTCTTGTAATGGGAATTCTGTAAAATTTGTAATTTTATGTCAACTTTGCGTGGCGGTTTAATTGCCAAATTGTCATATAACTACTGTTTATGGTAATGTTGTCTAATATATGTTTTTAAAGTCGAATAAATTCTTAATAAAACTTATTTTTGCGAGTTATTTGTGCAATTGAGAACGCTTAATATTTTCCTCAAATGTATAGTGGACTCTGAATGCAAGATACAATTGATCTCAGAGGTATATTAGATTTATTATGTAGTTTAGATAAACCATAAATTTTTCGTGTTTGTGAGTTAGGAATTTTTAATTGTTGTACTAAAGATTCCGTAATGGTTTTTTGATTTTTCTATTTATTTATGAGGTTGTTATTCGAGTTATGATATTTTTTTAAAAAGGGGAAGACCGGGAAAGTCGTGGTATGATGGGATACGCAAAAGTATGGCAGAAAGGAACCTAGAGGAAGTCAGCACAAGATAAGGAGGCATGGAGGCGGAGGCTGGATAGATAAGTTGTTGTATGATTGTGTATTGTGACATTCAATGTTTTATTGTACATAATTGACTCAATATGTATATATTGTTTTTTTTTATTAAATTAAAAATTGTTAAAATTTGGAATTTTCTATACTTATTATATGATTAAATCTTTACTCTTTTGTGGGATTCGGGAGTATTCCTTGATACTTTTTCGACAATTTTCCAAAATTTATTTTTTAATCAATAGATGTAAATTAACGAATGTTAAAAATTGAAAAATAACTAACGTTGAATTCTATGAAGCTGTCATATAAACACAATGTTTCCTATGACCTTTATAGGAAATCTGCTTGTTCTAACCTCGAACTTTTCTTGTATTTTTTTTTTAATTTTGCTTTCTAATTGCTCTATCGTACACTTTAAATGAAAACCGCAGCCAAAGCACTAGCTAACTCGACTGAAGCTTAACCAGAATTGAGATCAAATTTACTAGCGTCCCTCTTCTCCTTTATTTAATCGCGTTAGCGATTGCTTCATTCCACAGCAAATGTTGTTGATATCTACCCAAATATAAAGTTTAAATAGCATGAGAGAATGAATGTGGTGACGCTACCAGATGATTGGAACTATGCAACTCTATGCTCAAAAGAACCACTGACAACATAAATATGACGAATTTTACTACTAAAAACGAAGATACCTTAACGAAATATATTTAATGTATGAAATAATGTTTGAAATACCTTTGAATATACCCTGTTCTTTGTTTTAAGAGACTTTTTCATTGATTTTGAAGATTTGCGAGATTAGGAGAATGAAAAAAAGAGTGGATTTGTCCGTGTTACACTACGATCGTCGTTATCTGTAGATATTTATATATTTGATATAATGTCCTTATTCCAAGGCCAGTCGGCCTGAGGTGAAAATTGTGGCTTTCGAAATTAGCTTTTATCCGCTAGGGTGACTTTCATTACAATTGGGTGGCTATACTGAACACCCTAAACGTTCTAAATTGACAGCTGATTTTCAAAGTAAATATTGAACGTAACAATATATATAAAGCTCTCTTAAAAAACATACCAAATCAACTTTGAAAACACAAAAATTTTAAACAAAGTAACTAATTATGCAATCAGATGTATCTTAAAAATCTAAATCCAAAAACAAAAAAAATCAATTAACACCAGAATTGAAATACAAAATTTGTCTAAAATAATATATACTTTCCGCTTAATAACACTTCTTCATATATTATTATATTTAATAATTTACAATTTGGCAAATAAAGAATTTTTTAAAATTAATACATAAATCAAATATTAAAATTATAATCAGAGGCCCGCCCCCTCATTGGTATTCCGGTAAAAAAGCTATGATTAGCACAAAACGTCATAAATTAAATCTTTTAGAAGTTCCTGAAATAGAAAAACATGAAATCCGTTATAATTTATTAAAAATGAACAAATGGGAAAACATCTAAGTGAAACATTTTCCTTCATCTTAGCTTTTCTTAGTCCCTGTGTTTAGCATTTCTACAATGAGTTGCATTTACGACATATTCCACATCATATTTATAGTTACTTTAACATATTATGCTACAAAACAAACTCTTTTCCTCTTTTGGAAACCTGGTATTAGTTTAGGAATATTTGTTCCTCTTTCTGTCCTACTTCAAAGGTAATAAGTAACGCTGGCCACGAGCGGTACCGCGCATCGGCGTAGAATCAGTTCGGACCGAGAGGAACGGTAGTATTACTTCGTCTGCGGAGCAGTACGGACATTTTCGCTGCCGGTCATTTGCGCAATTGTTTATTTGTCCTAGAAAAATTATGACTTCGTCAGCAAAACGATCGCGGTCGGACAAACTTCGAAAATTTATTGCAGAAATTCCAGTCTTAATATATGAAGGTGCTAAAATTAAATGTGTAATCTGTAAAATCCCGTTGATGTGTTGGTCCAGACAACATTGTCTACGACACGTAAATAGTGAAAAGCATGTCTCAAAAAGAAATTGCGCACGAGACAATGAAAAATTTATATTTAATTTATGCGTTACGTTTATCGCATGTAATATACCGTTTAATTTACTAGACAAGGAACCATTTATCTGCTTTTGGAATAACTATTCGGAGTGCAAATTACCAAGTCGAACATCGTTACGAAGAATTGTGCCATCTGCGCGCGAACATATTGAACAAAAATAAAATCGGAGTTGAAAGATCAAAAATTGTGGTTATGTGTCGACGAAACAACAGATCGGAAGAAACATTCTGTTCTTAATGTAATGGCACGCAAATTGGAACCTCATCAATCGGCACCTTCAATTCTATTAGTCTCCAAACGAATACAACAGTGTACTGCCGAAGTAATTTCAAAGTTAGTGTTAAATACATTGGACAAGTTTGAACGTTCAACAAACCAACTCTTGATGTTAGTGAGTGATGGTGCTGCAAACATGCTTTCTGTAGGCCGGTCTCTTAAAAAGCATTCTGCTAATTTGTTACACATTACGTGTAAAATTCATGCTCTCAATCTTGTGGCGGATAGTATCAGAAAATGTTATCCTGAGGTAGACGCTTTAATAGCGCATACCAAAGCAGTATTTGTCAAATCACCGAAACGTATTCGCGAATTTCACAGACTGTGCCTCCGTATACCAGAGCCACCAGAACCTATTCTAACTCGTTGGGAAACATGGTTGCAGGCCGCGTTTTATTATCATAAATATTTTGACAATATTAAGAACGTGGTTTTACAATTCGATACAAAGGAAGCTGCCGCTATCCAGAAAAGCCAGTCGAAATTTCAAGATAGTCAGGATAAAATGGATTAAAAATCATTCACGACAATTACTTCGGGCTAGCAGATGCAATAGAAAAATTACAAAAATCCTGCGGTGCCGTTAGAAGAATCTCTACAAATAGTGCAACATGTTCACGCACAGCTATGCGCGATTGAAGACGCAAAAAATGTTTCTGTTCTAGAAAAATTTGAAAGTGTTTTTGAGAAAAATTCTGATTTTGGCACATTAAGACACATTTGTGAAGGTGCGTCAACAGAATCGTTAAGTTATTTGAAAGATTATTTTACTTACGCAAATATTACGTCACTAGATGTAGAACGTTCGTTCTCTGCATATAAACGCATTTTTTCCTCATGCCATACTAGTTTTGCCGAAACAACAGTTGAAACATATCTAATGTTGCAGATATTTAACAGACATTATTCACTTTGTGATTTCACGGAGGACTCTTAAAATGGTAAGTGTTTGAGCACGTGTTATTTATTGTTTTTATTTAAAAGATGAGCGAAATTATTTGCGGCAGCAAACATCTCTATTAGCAGAATAACTCTAGTGGAACGTGAGGCCTGGTCGACTCTACGCTACTGCGCGGTACCGCTCGTGGCCAGCTTTAGTAATAAGTGTATACTCTGTAACATTTGATTAGCGTTTAGATTTATTTTTACCCGATTCCTTATCCTCTTTAACGTATTCAATTTAAATTCCAAATTTAAACGACTTTTTCCAAATGTTATTTTCATTGTTTGCAATTCCATTTAACCTTTTGTTCAATTTTACCATTTAATTTTTATCAATTTCAACTTTCACATTTTGATTTTTATTATCTTTATTACACATTCAACTTCAACGTTTAACTTTTAACAAAATGATTTCATGTATGAAGTTTGAACTTGATTCTAGGCATCCTTTCTTTTTTATTGATTCTAACTTTCTAGCGATCGATTTTTACGACCAAATATTTTCAACCTTGTCTTGTGATACGAGCGGGATTGTTAGTTACTCAAAAATGTTTTAAAACCTTCCATTGGAAGGTCCTCCACAAGCGTAACCCTACTTATCTTAATTTATTTAAGATATTATTTATTTTTTTAATAAAATTATTTATATGTTTCATAATTTCCAAATTTTTAATACATCGCATCTCCAACATACATTCTCTTCAACATCCCACGCCCATCACAATTATTTTATACGTCCCATAAACGGGTAAAATAGTACCGCATAAATCGGGTATGCGTTTGTCGTGAAAATTATGAACGGCCGCGTGGGATTTTATTGGAATGTTATTGTCTTTTCGTCGCATAAATCATAGCGGAAAATATTTACGATACTGGATGCAATTTGACGGTTACAGCCTGGACGAAAGATTGGCGCAGACTCTTCAGATAACTAGCGGCTTTCCTTCATGGACGTATGCCTATGCATATACGTCTTGAGTATTATGTAACCAAGTAAACTCTTCTTATAGCGTAGAACATTTGCTTAGTACATAAACGGAAGACATTGTAACACGTTGTAAAGACATTTACGAGTGATGATTTTTTTGGTTTTGTCTTAAGCGGATAGCCGTGCCAGCAATTATATTCCGGTTAATTTATTGTCTAAGGTGTATCGTCCTAATACATCTCTGTTGGTATCTTAAGACGAAGACTTTCTCAGTTTACTAACCAAATCATTTCAAGCGATTACATTGTCGTAGTAGAATGTTTGCCATTTTTAATTCCTACACCCAGAGAAGTGTATAGTAAATTATACCACAATCGTAATGTATCCTACCAGAATCGACGGTTACTGTAATGAGAATTATCGAGGTAAGTGGCTGTCCGCACTCTATATTTATAGTAAAAATACTTCAAAATTATAGTAAAAAAGGTACCACAAAATTGTAGGTAAATTACCATACACTTGTAGTTATTAATTATTAATTGCACTTAGCTTGTTTAAAACAGTACGACCTATCTGTATGACATAATGCAGCAAATTATTCTCATGCTTGTAACAGAATAATGTTCAAACAAAAGTGAACTTAATGCAGAAGTACACATAAAAAAAGTGGTATTCATTGAATCACTACCGGCAAAAACAATACAAGAAAAAAAGGTATTAAAGCTTCTTGCTCCTGGCGACATTGCAGAACGTGATTATGCTGGACCTTACCCTCGTTATCGTCCAGTTTCACCTCCTTGGCGAGGTCATCCCGGAGTCTATTTGAAACATAAAACAGAATTAGTGGGGAGGGGGGTCTTTTTGTGGACTCCCGGGCGGTTGTCCCGAAGTGGGTGTGGGTTGATATGCTTTCTTTTTGTGCCGCGATGGTCTCGATATGTAATAGTAGTCCACAGTCCTGTCGTGGAAATCCAACGGCAATACTGTGGCCGGTAGGTACCTCTAAGTAATTGTTTACCTTACAGGAGTCTTAGAGCTTCTGCGATGGTTCTTCTTTTTTTCTTTGGGTACGCTTCTTTTTCGGCGTTTGCGTTTTCAAGCGCCGGGTTGTTGCTCTCGAGGGCCTTCAGGTAGAAGTTCCTATTGAGCCTTCTGAGAAAATCCGTTAGATCCTCGACGGCTAGGGATATTCTTCTCGGGAGCTTGAATATTAATCGCAGGCAGCGATTTTGTATTAGGGATAGGATGTGGGAAGGGGCGGCGGTTAGCCAGGTTGGGCTAGCGACTTGTAAAGAAGCACTCCTATCTTGACATTCAGGTTGGGACAGGCAAAGATAGGATATAGCTGCTCTTCCTAGTGCTTTGTTTCGGGTCTTTTGGATGTGATTACCGTATGTCTTCAGTCAAGGATTTCGCCCAGGTATTCTATCTCGTTACTCCACTGTATGCACGTATTGGCCACGTTGATGTCCACCACAGGCTGACGCGTGGTCCCAGAGAAGGCGATGGCTTGGGTCTTCCATGGGTTCATAGTGAGTTCGGTATCGTCCAGGAACTCTCTAATTCTGTCTGTTTGCGCCTGCGCAAGGTTGACAGCGATCTTGGCGTCCCTGGATGTAGCTGCGATGGCAGTGTCATCAGCGTAGATGGCGTTAAAAGCTTTGCCATCCTCGGGCTTGGGCATGTCGTGGATATAAATCGTGAATAACATTGGGCCTAGCGCTGACCCTTGTGGGACTCCTGGCATCGTCGGTCTCTCGGAGGATTCGGTCCCGTTGACGATTGTGCGGAATCGTCTTTCCGCTAGGTGGAGGTGTAGGAGTTTGACTATCCTAGGCGGAAAGTTCATTCCTTGCATCTTCCGAAGGAATCTTTCATGCCGGATCTTATCGAACGCCTTTTCTAGGTCCAGAGATACCATGACGGTGGTCTGTTTCCTGTTTAGGGCGGTGCCGATGTGATCCGTGATTCGATACAGTTGGAGTGTGGTCGAGTGGTTCGACCTAAACCCGAACTGGTCGTTATCCATCAGCTGGTTGTCGTGCAGATGATCATTGATTCGGGCCAATAGTATAGATTCGAAAACCTTACTGATAGTCCCGAGTAGCGATATATATAGATTATAATGACAGATCTCCACCTGGTCGGATAGTGCGTCAATCGAAGCGCCGCGTTGAAGAGTGCCGTCAAGTTGACAAGCAGCTTGAGCGACAGGTTCTCCAGGGCAGCGTTCGTGATGCCATCGTCCCTTGGGCCCTTTCTGCTAGGAATCCTCCGGATGACCTGTAGGACCTCCTTTGGAGAGACTACGATGGAGGCGTCCGGTTTCATCGCGTCGATCTCGTCCAGGATGTCTCGGAGTTCGTTCTCCTGCTAAGGATCATAACCATTCGTCGGGCTGAATGGGTGTCAAGTTGGTTTTAAAAGGTGCTCAGACTTTCTAAATTACTATAATTTTATAAAAGTCCATAACAAAAAAAATCCTATATAGTGTGTACTTTCAGAGCACAGGAACAGTAAACTAAAACCTATTCCAGATTACCCACAAATTTGTATACATTCTTTATTTTTCGAAGTAATCTCCAAAATTTCTTTAAAAAAAATATATGTGAGGACAAAATAAAGACAAACAAAGACAATGTAGATATTCGGCGTTGTCGGATACGATCCGCACCACGTCTCATCATCGTATTAAAGGCACGCGACGCTTGAACTTTAATCCTCGACCCGGTCGGACAATTCCGCACTGCACTCAGATGCATCGCCAGCACCCAACGATTACAATTCTCGTTTCCGCGGCGAACCGTCCATATTCAGCTGTCGGCAGGCACATCCATCCTCGTCGGTATCGGTATGATCCATCTGATGCGATAGACGCTCTCTCGGTACTCATAACTCTGAAGTATCTCACCTGTGCATCTACATAATCACCTTCGGGACCCGTCGGGACAACAGCGACTGGGATACGTTAGCCGTTCGTATATAAGTATGAACCTGGTACGTACAAGCATACGCATACATATTGTAGCGAAAGGTAAGGCAGAGAGGCTAAGAGACGATGGACGATGATCGAGAACAAAGCAACCATCATGGTAAAATGGTAAACAATCGTCGTTACTAAAAGAAATAAGTGTCAAAAGAGTAGAACGTTTTCGCGAGAGTTAAAAAATTATCCATCTTAATACTACGCCCAGCGGACAGTTTTACAATTTGTAATCCCTCATTAGTTTTTACACCAAAGACCGGATTTCCCAGTACAAATTTAATCAATTAGCGGATATGTAATGATCTTTTGTAACAGATAGTCATCTTACCTTCCGGTTATCTCAGATATCGCGCTCTTCTTCTGCATCTTTTAAACAATCCTCGTAACACTAGGGTTGTGAGTAATAGTGAGTTCGAAGTTCCAAGAGTCAATAACAAATATGGAAAAATATAGATTTGTGTTCAATTCCCTTTTTCACTTGATTAATGCAGTACCTGTTTAGTTCGTTAATGGAAGTCTTCATAACTAAAAATAATGCTATTATAGCTCATGGTATTGGTGGAATCATTCCCGGCAAAGACAATGCGAGCAGAGAAAAGAAAGCACTAACACGCGGACATGTTTCTGCCTGCCCTGCGTCATCAGCGTGGTTACGAGCACTTCCCGCTCTACTGTCTTCACTGTCTCTACCTCTCACTTTATGACCCCCCAATGTCCACAACGGCACTGAAAATCTTCTTGACGCTAGAGGGCGCCGTTAGATATTTTCCATTCGATGGATGACGAAATCCAACTTTGGGCCCATCGCTTTCGCACTTGTTTTCCTTTCGCCTTCTCGCGTCTTGCAATTTTGGGTAATCTTTTACAATATATTCTCTCTATATGGATACTCCATTCTTTCCATCTGGTTTTTACGAGATTTATAATATCCCGTGTGTTACATAATTCTCGTATTTGAAAGTTAGGTATCTTATCTCGTTGTGTTTTACCAGCAATGCATCCTAGCGTTCTTATTTCCGTTCCCAACATTTCTTTTGTTTTGCTGGTTTTGGATTTCGTTTCAGCAGCGTATGTCAAGATTGGTCTGGTATATACAGGGTGTCCCACCCGTCTGGAATTGTAGAATGGCATCTATGCTATAAATACTAGGATGTTAAAATTTTCTGATGGTATATTAGACATCTCAGAGTACCTTCTAAAAATATTCTTGTATATACAGGTTGATCGATAATTAGCGAACCTCGAATCTACGTCGTTATCTTAAGTAGAACACCCCATGTATTAACACCGTTTTATCTTCTCCGTCTAAAAATAAATCAATGCAATATGGGTTTCAAGTGCCTTTTTTTAGTAGGTTTTGAGAAATTTTAAATTCTGTCCTCAACAGCCTAAAAGCAAAAATACGAGTATTTATTTCCTTTAATAAATTCAACCAAACCACTAAAATACCCTTCTCTTGTATGGGAATCACTTATAATTAGAGTTACTCACTAGCGCCAACGGGCAGTGGCGGCGGTTCGATACAACCCTCAGTATAACTGCGAGTCTCAACCAGATCTGTTGTGTATACATGTACGCTGCCGTAAATACTATTTCGTAGTTCTACGTTTCTTTTAAAAATGATGCCTACGTCGCGAAAACGACCAATGCTGGACAAAGCTACAGAATTTATAGCAGAAATGCCTGACCTAAATTATGATGGCGTTAAAATTCAATGTGTAGTTTGTAATATCCCTTTAATGTGTTGGTCCAAAAGGGATTGTCTACGTCACGTAAATAGTAAACAGCACTCTTCAAAAAAAAATAGCACCCGACACTATGACAAATTTAAGTTTGATTTATGTGTTACCTTTATTGCATGTAATCTACCGTTTAATTTACTAGACAAGGAAGCATATGTCTTTTTTTGGAATAAATATTCGGACTGCAAATTACCAAGTCGGGCATCGTTACAAAGAAGTGTGCCATCTGCTCGTGAACGTGTTGAAAAAAGAATTAAATCGGAGTTAAAAGATAAAAAAACTGTGGTTATGTGTGGACGAAACAACAGATCGTAAAAAACATTCTGTGATTAATGTAATGGTACGTACAATGGAACCACATCAATCGTCACCTTTAATTCTATTAGCTTCCAGACGAGTACAACAATGTACTGCCGAAATAATTTCAAAGTTAGTGTTAAAACATTGGAAAAGTTTGAACTTTCAACAAACCAACTGTTAATATTTATGAGTGATGGTGCCGCAAACATGCTTTCTGTAGGCCGGTCTCTTAAAAAACATTGTGCTAACTTGTTACATATTACGTGTAAAATCCATGCTTTCAGTCATGTGGCAGATAGTATTAGAAAATGTTATCCTGAGGTAGACGCTTTAATAGCGCATACAAAAGCAGTGTTTGTCAAATCCCCAAAACGTATTGGCAAATTTCACAGAGTGTGTCCCCGTATGCCTGAGCCACCAGAACCTATTTTTACACGTTGGACAACATGGTTACAGGCCGCGTTTTATTATCATAAATATTTTGAGAATATTAAGAACGTGGTTTTATAATTCGATCCAAAGGAAGCTTGAAAAATTGAACGAACATCACATTCCTGCAGTGGTGACAACACTGAAGGTATTGATTCTTATAGCTACTGCAATTTCGTTAACCGTATAAGTGACATGAAAGTTTTTTAAACATTTTCATTACATTTTTCCCCTCCTCTTCGTCTCTTACGCAAGCCAAAAGTTAAACCGACATTGTTCGCATACAAACAAATAAATAAAGACGCGTAAAATCGCGATAAAGCCACCGATAAGATCTAGAGTTCTCTCCACGAAGCGTTATTAGTTTTGTTCGTTCTCTTCTTTTTTTCCCTTTTCTTTTTCTTCTTCGTTTTTCGTCGTTTCTCGTTTTACGCGTTCCACTTACGCAGAAAGATGGTGGAAAAAACGACGAGCGAAACAATAAAAGAACCGCTTCTACAGGCGCAAGAACGCTCGTTCCACACCGGTCCGTACAATGTTGTACGTACAAACGGGCTATCTGTAACGCCTAGCTGGAGCACACTGTTGTGTCGCACGCAACCTGCATCAGAAAAACATGCCGGCTCGAAAAAGGCGTTATCACACACATCTGAAGGTGTCTGCTTTATATTTTTGCGAGGAAAAAAGCGAAGAAACGAACGGTGGAAAAAAAAGCAAAGGAACGCGAAGCGATAAAACGGTATCCGTCGATTAGAATGTTGATACATTTACACCGGCGGAGACAAATTGCGATATCTTCTTTGACGACATTAATTTAGAGGTCGCTACCGTGCGAGCTTGTTCGATTTCATTACGTAAAAAACGAGAATTGAATAAAATTCCCGTGTTAATCAAAAATTCGCAATAATAGATGTATTTTCTATGCAGTTAGCGTCGTTACTGAAACATATTTCATGCACACAGAGCAGAATTAATTTGGTATACAGATGGCTCAAAGATTAAGGCTAGAGTCGGTTCTAGAATTATATCAACAATATCTATGACACTGAGTCCAACCCCAAAACTCCGCAGTATTCCAAACCGAAGTAGCGGCAGCGTTGAGACGTATGGAAGAAATAAACAGATAACTGATTCAAAAAGTTCAAATAGTTTAGAAGTGATAAAGGCACTGGGCTCCACGCGAGCAAATTCAAAATTGGTGTAGGGCTGCAGTAAAATGGGCGATCCTGGTCTGAGTACCAGGATACAAGGACCATCAAAAGAACGTCAAGGCACATGAACTAGCCTGAATAGTCTTGCTAATTGTGGATGAAAACCTGTGGTTAATTGTAAGTCTCAAAACGCATGTAGAGAGTTGAGAACACATGACAAGAACATATAGATTCTGTCAAGTAGGAGAAGAGACCGCCCACTACATTCTATACTACAGTACAGAACTAGCAGGAATGCAGACTGCGATCGGACGCGGCTTTCAACGCAGATCAAAACGATATCATTACTTGCTTTGATTGCTCCAACCGTTCACAAGTTATGGACATTTTTTGTTTTCTGAATCATAAAAATCGGCGTCAGGACGAGGCCCCGAAATCGACATCGCTCTAGTTTTCGTCTGATTTATCGTTAGCTATGCATTTTTGGTTGACGAGTTTGACGGACTCCGATAGAAAATTGTCCACTGAATCGATTGCGACCAAGCAAAACCTCCGAGCTTTTTTGGCTTGGGAGCTACGGAGGTTCAAATTAAAAAAAAAAGGAATCTACTTTTCTAAACATTGAGACGTCCTAGCATCGGAACAGTTAGAGCTAGAGATTAGCTTTTTGTTTTGGTTTTAAGGCGCTCGACGAAGGCTTTCCAACGGACCTAAACTTAACTTCCTAGCTCATCCGGATGCCGAGATATAAGAAAGTGATGGAATTGTTGAAGTTCTTAAAACAGCTGCAAAATAAAAAATTGCTCCGAATAGCGTTGTGTTATATACCAAAAGACGTAGTTCAAAACGATGTCATTACTTGCTTTGATTAGCCCAACCGTTCGCAAGTTATAGACATTTGTTTTTTGAACCACCAGAAACAGCGTCAGGACGAAGCCTGAAATCGACATCGTTTTAGTTTTCATCTGATTGTGTCCAAAATCCAAGAGCCAAAAGCATAACTGCAGAATAAGATGGAACCCTTGAAATTGCTAAAATCCCACCTGAATAACTGAATATAATGAATGAATGGTGCTGTGCCCAATCCGAAAGCTTGAGATCGTAGAAGATGCCCTTCCGCAGGATCAGTTCTTTGTCTCACACTTTTTACCGCACACAAACGATTTTTTAATGAATACGGGATTAAAATTTTTTTATGTCCTTTGTTATCAACATAAAACCAAAGAAATAATCGAAGATGCTGAAAGCTGACTGGCTTGCTGCAAATAAATTGAAAAACGAACAGTTCGGAGACGTTTAGTGGAACAAGGATTCAAATGCTGTCGGCCAGTGAAAAAGCCAAGGTTGGGTGAAGCTATGAAGAAGAAGCGACGGGAGTTGGCTAAAAATCATCGTCATATGATATGCAATATTAATGGAAAAATGTGCGAATTTATTATCTTCTCAGGTTTGCTTCTCATATGGGTCGACCTTCCAGATCCTAACTAAGAAGTCTACATTTGGGGACCAGAATATTGCCTCAGATGAGAGAATGATTTCTAAATGGGGAGGATTTCTCGTTTATGCGTGACTCAGCTCCCTGGCATAAAGCCAAAAGGGTGACAGCCTATCTGAAAAAGGAAAAAATCAATGTTTTGCCATGGCCTGGCCTGAATTGATCACAAATAAAAGGCAATTGATTGAGGAACTAATTAGTGTGTGACATCACAATGAAAAAATTAAATAAAAATACATTAAAGTGCATAGAAAGCATGCTGCGGTGTATTCAGGCTGTTACTGCCGCGAAAGGTGTCACAAAATATTAAAAATTATAATATTTATTATTAAAAAACCATTTAAATAGTTATGATGACTTATTATTTACCTGAAAAAGTACTATGATAGTATATACAACCTTATGTCTCCTACCAGTGTGAAATAAAACATAAAATGTTGAGTGTTTCTAATAATTTGGCCACCCGCTACATTATTCTTTAGTCGACGTCTATCAAAATTTCGGAAAGATTCATCGAATAGTATTGTTCTGAGGGCTGTTAAAAATGAACAAGTTCATGTATTTGTGAAATCATGGATATAAGGCAAAAGGTAATATAATTGTCATAAAGTTTATTAAAATTATAATAAAACTTATTGACATCACTTTTACTCACTTTTGGGTTATTCCATGACAGGTGATCAAGCTCCCACGCTCAATCATTTCAGATTTCTTTCAAATTTTGTGAGTAGGTTCCACAACTGACTAAAGGTAATTTCCCAAATTCTTAGCTCCTGATATGCAATACATGACCTGCAAGAGCCTCTTAAGTGATGACTGGTAAAATGTCGCAGATGCTCACGGACACGTTTTGCCATTTTTGCTGTAAGTAAGAAAGATATTTGCCTGGAAATTGCTGTGCTTGCTTAGTAGTTATCGAAGTCCTAAACTTTAACAAAAACAGTCAACTAGTCCTCTTGCCTCCTCCTTTTGGTCCTCAAACTTGGCTGAAAATTCGTCGCGACAAAAAAAATCCTAACTTCCGAGAAGTCTGTAATCCAGGAATATCAATGCAGAAAGCTCATCTTCTGTGAAACTAGTGAAAACATTGCTGTTTTTAACTGTTTCAAAACTTCTTTGACAAATATTTTTGAGATACTTGAAGATGAACATTCCCCCAAAAAATGTTGATGCAAATTTAGCATATTTTTGACCTTATATCTCAAAAAACGTAAGGCTTCTTGACTCAACAACCATTTAAAACAGCTTGTTTTCTCACAACATACTTGGTTTCCTGTTGGGATCTTCTTTTATAAGACTAATAAAAAAACAAGTAACTGCTTGAAAAAGGGCTGGGGCATTACTTAAAAATGTTTCTCCGTCTTTGTCATTATGCAATCCCGTGAGCCAATAAATTTCTATGAACATTAGTAAACTGTTTAAAAAATTTAGTAGAGTATGAGAGCTGAAAAGTTTGAGGAACAATATCCCTTCACTACGCACTCAAAGTTGGGGGGAAAAAGCAGTTTCGACAATGTTGAAAATTCAGCAGATGCTTTCTTTATCTGGTCGTGGTTCTTTTTAATACTTTTATAGCATGCGTTGGTCCATGGTGACTTTTTGTCACTACCATTTTAGAAATGGTGTTCCCATCGCCAAGGGGCCACGTCCGATAGCCAGGCAAGTCTAAGCACGGGTAGGATGCTTTCACCTAAGCCTCAGGCTGGGTAGCTTAGCCAAGGTTCCCAAGCCTTAAGTGGGGAGCTTATCAAAGGATCCCAAGCCATATCTGGTGGGCGGCTCAGTCAAGGTTCCCAAGCCTCAGGTGAGCTGCTTTTGTTGGTTTGCAAGCCAAACAACTGACCACACAACAATAAGAACAAGCAAAAAGCTACTACAACGAGCTGAACTTCTTGTTAATGCTTTGAACAACCGCATCTGGAAAACAGTATTGCCGCCCCAGCGCTGTTACTACTGAAGGTGCTTCCAGGTTTTCAAGAATGTGCTGCACAGGAACCCAACAACTGTCTTTTCTTGACGGCCAGTGGACCAACGCAAGCTATAAAAGTATTAAAAAGAACCATGACCAGGTAGAGAAAGCATCTACTGAAATTTCAACATTGTCGAAACTGCATTTTCCCCCAACTTTGAGTGCATGTGGTAAGAAGGGGTTTTAATATTGTTCCTTAAACTTGTCAGCACTCATACTCTATTCAATTTTAAATAGCTTCACTAATTTTCAGTAGAATATCTTATTGGCTTACTGGATTGCACGATGACGAAGACGGAGAAAAAGTTTTAAGTAATGCGCGCAGTCCTTTCAAGCAGTTACTCTGCTTCCTTTTTTTAATCTTATAAGAAAAGACCCCAACACAGAAACCAAGTATGTTACAGAGAAAAACAAGCTCTTTTAAATGGTTGTTGAATCAGGAAGCTCTTAGGTGTTCCAGTTGAGATATAGACGCTTAAAGATATGCTAAATTAACATCAAAATTTTTTGGGATCATGTTCATTCAATACTTTAAATAGACTCTCGATTACATTCTCAGTTCTTCTGCAAATTATCTAAACATGCATAACCATTTTTTTCAAGATAATTGCATTCTTTTTCACGTTACATATCACAACATTATAAAAAGCTCATCTAACACAGTAACGCTGCTTATTTTAAAATTCCGCATCAATTCCACCTGATACATTCGATTTAACCAAAGCGCGATAGCCGTTTTCAGTATTATTATTGCTATTGGGTAAGCAACGGACGTACATGGGTGAATTCGATGAGAGATGCTTTACGAATTAATGAAGCATGTCCAATTAAAATGTAATGCTTGTAAGATAAACTAGTATACGAAGTAAGTTGATTTTATGGAGTAATTTTCATAATTAAACGTTCGCAGTATGCTATCCATTTATGGAGCGAATCGCTTTCGAAGGTGGGAGATTTCATCCGGCGAATATAAACAATCATTAGAGCTGAAGATAGACATTTATACATACATATGTATATATGAAATTTTTTTTATGTAATAGGGAAGGATGTATTGAATTAAAATACTTCATATTTAAGTTGCTGATTGGATTATCTTCTTTCCCTGATGGATTTAATCTGTCACAATTAACTGGCAACGATATTGAATAAACATTTTTTAATTTCTTTTTCAGTGAGCATTTCCTTTATTTATGCATATTTCTTTGGGTGCGCAAATAATTATGGCCGGAAGTGTACGTCAAAACATGTCACTCTACAATTTTTACGCCCACTCCAAACCTATTCACTCATTCTTATTTCTTACTATGCATGCTTTAGAACAGTGGTCGCCAACCCGTCGATCGCGAGCTACCGGTAGCTCGCGAAAGCAATTCTGGTAGCTCACAACATATTTTAAAAATACAAAGGTGTAAAAATCATAGAAGCTTCCCTAAATTTCGCAAATTCTCATAATAAGCACACAAGCCGCGGCAACACTGCGGTGAGCGATCTGCCGCCGACGTCACCACGCTAGAATCGTCTAGAACCGATCAGCGTGCTAGTGTTCGAGAACGATCTGGGTTGCTTTGAAGGGGATATATACGCAACGCGCGGCGACATTGCGCTCAGTTGAAAATGGGGGAATGGGAAGAACAATACTTCTTTACAGAAGTTAAAGGTAAAAATGTATGCTTGTTATGTAATACTTCTGTCTCCGTTGCTAAGAAAGGAAATATTGAGAGGCATCATAAAACTGTACATTCGAATTTTGAAGAATCATTCCCATTACATTTTGCCAGAAAGGAAAAACTGAAACAATTAAAAAACCAGTTAATTGGACAACAGCCAATATTTTTAAAAACAGTCCACAAAAATAAGACTGCAACGGAAGCATCATACCGTGTGTACCAAATAATTGCACAAAAGAAGAAACCTTATGAATAGAGACGGGATTTTAGGAAAAATGCCTCTTTGTTTAGATTCAAGGCAAATTAAAAATAATACAAAATCTATATGTTTCTCGACAAATCAAAGCGATCTACCTATGTTTTATTTTGCCTAGTTGCCTATTTGGACTTTTAACAGCCTAAATCGTCGTTTTTCGCCTATTTTGTCCTAAAATCATATTTATTTGGTCTAAACGTTTTCTTTTTTAATTTTAAATATGGTTTTTACACAGCTTTCTTAAATGTAAATTTTAGTTTTACAGCTAAAATGCTATAAACTAATACAACGATGGGTTTTCCCGTCTATTGTGTGAGGGGCAAAGTTTGGATTTGCCTGCCGTAAAATTTATATTACTACCCTATTGAAGATATATCCTCAATTATCGGCTTATCGCTCTCGGGTTCATTTACCTGCACCCACGTTCTTATTTTACGGGAATCCCTATCGGCTTGTTTACGCCCTGTAATTTAAACCATATAAGCAAATTTCTTCTCCCTGTTAACGTGATTAATGAATACACGATGCCCATTCATAGTTTATACAATGGACATCTTGATATTGCAGTTTAGATTTTATATTTATTCTCTTAATGTTTCTCTGGAGCGTATATGTATGTGTTCCTATAGCGAGGTGGACTATTGACGAATCAGTATATAGTGAAAGACGTACTTTGAATTTTCATTTATATCGTAGCTTGCAACGAATATTTCTCGGTAGTTTTCTGTCGGTTTGTGCTTGTTTATCTACTCAGTGTATTGTGTATTTCCACCTACAACAATGCCAAAATCCAAGGAATCACATAGCGATAAAGTTCAAAAATGGCTGAAGGCAATTGGAGGCACTACTGTCTTTCAGCTGAATCCAAGCAACAGTGAAGGGTTGTCTTGTAAAGCGTGCGGAAAAATGGTAAAGGACGTTTTTGTTTTTCTTTCCTAACTTTCTTCAAAAATATTATTGTAGTTAACTTGCAAAAAGAAAAATCATTTAGAGCAACATGCTACTGCTCCTGGACATCAGGCAAATCTTAGGAAACCGTTGAGGAACCAAATGTTAATAGACACCAAAAATTCAAGAGAAATCGACGTTTTTAATCGAGATTTATGCGACGCTTTTATGTCTGCAAATATTCCTCTGGACAGATTAAACTATTCAAAACTGCGAAATTTTCTCACTAAATACTGCAACAAGAATGTGGCAAGCGTGAAAACCTTAAGAACAACATATGTAACAAAATGTTACAATGAGGTAATTAATATAATAGATAATAATTTAAATGTATTTTCATACTTGAGTGTCATTAAGATTTTGTTTACACCTATAATATTTTTATTAATTTTTTAAGACTATTAATACTATTCCGAAGAAGTTGGTAACAACGATATTTGGATATCTATAGATGAGACGACTGACTCTAAAGGTCGTATTATGGCAAATATGATTGTGGGTAAGCTTTGTTCTGAAACACCAGGAAAACCGTATTTACTGGCTACAAAGCAACTTGAAAGAACAAATTACAATACAATGGCAAGATTCGTGAACCAAGCTTTAGGTAAGATATATTATGCAAAAAACCCTTTTAATATTGTAAATTAATGCTAGATATTTAAGTTAAAGGCAACTCTCGTATTTTAGGTATTTTGTGGCCAACAGATGGAATTAAGTACGAAAAAGTCAAGCTTTAGTCACGGATGGTGCTTCTTATATGCTCAAATGTGGTACAAATTTGAAGATTTTTATAAAAATCTTAATCATTTAACATATTTTGACATGGACTCAATTTGGTGTGTGATGTCTAAGAAATCAATATGCTAATGTTAATGGTTTAATTTCAAATACCAAGAGAGTCTTTTAAAAGCTCACTGCGTGTGGCAGTGTATAAAGAAAATCTGCCAGATCTCCCTTTGCCTCCCGAACCTGTCTTAACACGTTGGGGAACTTGGTTAGAGGCGGTAGTTTTTTATGCTAATAATTTCGAAGCAATAAAACTAGTAAGTACTTTTTTAGCAAAATTTTAAATAAGATTGTTTTTATTTAACGCTTTATGTTTTAGGTTGTAATATCGTTTGACAAAAAATTCAGCTAACTGTATTGAGCAAGCGCAAGAATACTTTTCCAATCAAAATGTCAAAAACGATCTTTTATACATCAAGTCGCATTATAAATTTCTCATTGATGACATCAAAAGATTAGAAACATTCGGCCTTCCTCTTACAGATTCTGTTGCAGTAATTAATAATGCCGAAGCAGCTCTCAAGAATGTCCCAGGAAAAGTTGGCAAAATAATTTTGTCAAAGTTTAACCAAGTGATTTCGAAAAAAACCAGGTTCAAAACGGTTAAAGAGTTTGCTGAGTTGCTCAAATGGGGAAGCAGTTGAAGCTACCGCTCATACCACAGCTGACTGGTCCATATTTAAGTTTTGTCCTACAACCTCTGTGTGACGTAGAACGTTCATTTTTTTCGTACAAACTGCTGTTTTCCGACCGAAGAACAAATTTTACTAACGACAACTTGGAAAAACATCTTGTGTGCTACGCAAACGCGAAATTTGAGGACATGTTACACGGCTTAATTAATTTATTTATTATTTTAAACCAAATGAATCTACATATTTTAGTTATTAGTTAAAATTTGTATGTTTTATTTCTTTTTATGGCTGAAATGTACCTAAAATTACATTAAATATCGTCTTCTTATCCATGTTTTTTTAAAATAAAATGATTTTTGTGTTTACCGTTTTTTCTAAGTATTTGCCTAACATGCCTAAATCACAGTTTTTCGTCCTAAATACATAGTTTCTAAGGCCTAAAAAAGGACCTTTTTAGCTGTTTTTTACGTCCTAAAATCCCGTTTCTACTTATGAAGACAGGGAAATAATAAAACAGGCGTTTTTAATTGCTGCAGATTCGTTATTTGCCATCTTTAGAAATAAAGACGAGATAGTGTCTGCTATAGAATCTATGCAACTTTTTGCTTAATACAGTGATGAGACGAATAGAAGTAATGAGCAATGATATTTTTTTACAGTTAAGAAGTGGCTTAGATAACTGTGTTTATTTTTCACTGTAACTGGATGAATCAACAGATGTAGTTGACACCTCCCAGATGGCCGTATTCGTCAGGATGGTTTTTAGTGATTTTACGATTAAAGAAGATCTTTTGAGGTTCATTCCACTGAAAGGACATACTACTGGGCTGGAGTTGTTTTCTAATTTCAAAAATATTATTTCTTCTGAGAAAATTCCAATATCGAAGATGGTAGGCTTGACAACCGATGGCGCTCCAGCTATGGTGAATTGTGATAAGGGTCTGGTGGCGTTATGTCGTAAAGATGAAAGTTTTCCCCAATTTCTCTGTTACCACTGCATTATCCATCAGCAAGCATTATGTGGAAATTTCTAAAACTAAACAACGTTATGAAATTGGTAGTAAAAATTGTGAACAAAATTAGAGGCTTCAAGGTTACAA